>CAUYQV010051863.1:0-73933 GCA_963574575.1 Galagoides demidoff | reverse complement strand
GAGAGAAGAAATCATGGTTTGCCTATGCCCACTAAAGCATCAGATTCAATTATACAGTTAAATGTCAAAATAACACAAATTTAAGGCTGTGTTGATCAGTTTGATGGAAGTATTTCAGATTGCATGTGAAAACCCCACACTGTACCCCAGAAGGGCATTAATGTACATAGTTACCATTCAATAAAATTTAAAAAAAAAAAAAAACACAAATTTAAGATTTTTTTTAACCCAATGATCTTTAACAGGGCTCATAACTGAAATTTTTCTTTTCTTTCCCCATCCCATAATCAAATACATATATACAGAATATACAAATATAATTTATTTTAGAATAGATTTTAACATTTGCCTTAAAAAATTAAAACATAAATCGGGGTGGCAACTGTGGCTCAAAGGAGTAGGGCGCCGGTCCCATAAACAGGAAGTGGCAGGTTCAAACCCGGCCCCGGCAAAAAACTACCAAAAACCCCCAAAGAAACAAAAAATTAAAACATAAATCTATTTTGTATTTGCCCAATCTAAATCTATAAATCTGGCTTGGCGCCTGTGGCTCAAGCGGCTAAGGCGCCAGCCACATACACCTAAGGTGGCAGGTTCGAATCCAGCCCGGACCCACCAAACAACAATAATGGCTGCAACCAAAAAATAGCCGGGCATTGTGGCAGGCACTTGTAGTCCCAGCTACTTGGGAGGCTGAGGCAGGAGACTCTCTTGAGCCCAGGAGTTGGAGGTTGCTGTGAGCAGTGAAGCCATAGCACTCTACCCAGGGGGACAGCTTGAGGCTCTGTCCCAAAAGAAAAAAAAAAAAAAAAATAAAATAAATAAATAAATCCATAAATCTAACTACATATATTAGGAAGTTTTTAGATAAAATAGCCCCGTGTGTAAGATGCATTTGTATTAAAAGAAAGTGCTGAGGTTGCTGATTTTTCAGATTAAAAAAAAAATCACTCCAAGGATAAAAGTTGGATTTAGTAACTAAGCAATCACTCATTGTGCTATTTTGACAATGACATGCAACAGTTCATGGCTAGTAATAAAGCTTGACAAATTGGCACCAGTTGGTATACAGTCTTGAATGAACTGATTCTGATACACTTAGACTAAAAATACCAATAAATAAAACATCTTTCAGCTTCAAAATGAAAAGCTATTCATGAACCACTTAAAACCAATTGGTTTTAAAGCTCAAACAATACCATTTTCTTTGTTAGAGGAGATATCATTGTTTCCTCTAAGAAGCATTATTGATTTTTACTTCAGCATAAGTTGGACTTGGCTCCTGGTCCTGCCTCTTATTAGCTCTATGACCTTGGCAGGTTTACTATGAGCTTTGTCTGTAAACATAGAAAACAGTCGCTACCCTCATAGGGTTGTATAAGACAAGGGCTGTAAGGTGTTTGGAGAAGGGCCTGCTATGCATGCAGCATGTACTAGATTCTTTTAGTATTTTCATTAATATTCCTGTAGGGGAAATAATCACCTTTAGCACTTAAAGTGACTTTAGGTTTAGACTAGGTTGCTACCCCTCTGCCTGCCTTCTTTCTCTAGATTTCCTCATCCTCCAGGAGATCCCAAGCCTGCTGCAGGGCTCTATAACTGAGTTTACTTATCTCCTACAGATACAGAAGCAAAGCTGTTCAGAGGACAAACTCTGGCTCTGGGGGTGGGCCTAACTTATCTCCTGGTGCACATTCCTCTCCAGCCCTAGGAACTCATTCCTTAGACAGTTTAAGCTAAGCAGAGACATTAAATCCCGCCATAGCATTCAGAATTATAATTAGAAGCTGATTGATGATCTGTGCTCTTAGATCACTGGCTACTTGCCATCTTTTTATTATTTTTTTTCTGAGGGGGGAGCTATTTCAAAGATAGTATCAATCTTTTTCTAAGTAAAAATGATCTTGGGCAGGTGTCCTCAAACTATGGCCTGCAGGCCACATGCGGCCCACCTAGGACATTTATCCCGCCCGCCAGGTGTTTTTGCTGCTGCTGCCTGTCCTTCTTAGCAGCCGACCCGACCTGGGGCCTGCAGTCCAGCCCTCCAATTGTCTGAGGGACAGTGAACTCGCCCCCTGTTTAAAAAGTTTGAGGACCCCTTATCTTGGGCTTAAAAATTAACCTTCACCTGAAAAGGTGAAACTAACAATGATATCACTCTGAACAATCGTGCTTATGCAACCTGGATTTGGTTCTTTACAGTTTCAGAGACATATTTTCATATTTCTATCTTAAATCCTAGTGAGCTTTTTGTGTTTTGTACAAATGGTAAATATCTCTTTTCCAATGAACACTGGTTTTCTGAATCTTTAAAACAAGTTTAAAATAAAACATTGATATGTCCCAGAACTTGACAACATCAGTGCACTAACAGATCATTAATGAAGTATCTCAGGAATGGAAACACAAATGCCCCATGTACTTACTAAGTGAATGAATTTAGCACCACACAGGAGCTAAATGGAGGGTATATATGGTCATGCGGGATAGTATAATGGACTTTGGAGACTCAGAAAGTGAGTGAGGGATCAAAAATCATCTACTGGGTACTATGTGCAATAAAAATCCTTAGCACACTGCTATATAACTCATCCATGTTACAAAAAAACCACTAGTATCCCTTAAATCTATTGAAAACCTAATTAAAGGATTAAATAACTACTGGTAAGTCTGACTTAATAGATTTATATGGACCCTCAAAATATAGGCCCATAAAGGGGTTAGTATCCATGGACATTTATAAAAATATGATTATTTACTGGGTTTCACCAGTAAATAATGTGTATGCTTTTGCTGTGTAAGCGGGATAAAGGACACAGGTGCTAATTACAGGCAGCTCAACCTATAGTCCCACTCATGTAACATGTCTTTCCTTAATTCCAGGGATTTTAGAATATAAATTAGAAAGAAAAATGAACAGCAATGAGTGAAACAACATGATGCGCTGTGAAGGGCAACAGCAAGTGCACCAGTTCCAAACCGTCTTCATTCCCAGGTCCCATGAAGTTAAGCCTTGTGCATCTGTGGATTGTGTGACTGATGATGTGGAGATTTTTAGCTTTTTCTTTAAAAGCTAAAAATCCAAATGTGTTGGAAAGAAGATTCCAATACATTATGTAAATTGGAGATTTTACAATCCACATTCTCACATCAAACTCCCATAAAAATAGAAACATGTAATAAAATACAATGTCCCTTTTAAAAACAACTTTTTATAATCCTTAGATGAAATATAAAATCAAAAGGAAAGTTGTGAATTATTTTAAAAGGAAAAAAGAGAGTCCATGAAATAAAGTGGAAGCTGTACTCAAAAGAAAATTTATAATCTTACATGCTTCGTTATTAAAGAGAAAAAGTGAGAAGAGAAACAACGCATCTTGGCAATTTGAGAGAACAAAAAAAGAATCCAAAAGAAAACGGAAGAGAAAATTACCAAAGACAAAAAATAGTCTTTTGTATTAATAAAACCAAAAATAGTGCAGGAACAAATGTAAAAGTCAGTTACTTCATGAATAAAATACTTAAGCCCTGTTAATCTCATTAAGAAAAAAAGCACATAAAATTTTAAGATTCTAGATAATAAAGGTAACAAAATTCATAAATCCAGAAGAGTTTAAAGGCCTACAAGGACATGATCTACATGTGATAAAATTGCATAGATTTGTATACTATATATACACAAGTTATAGATTATTTATGTTCATATATACATATGTAATATAAATACATCATATATAATACTAAAGATTTGCTTGCTAAAATTTGCATTTAATTAAAAAATCATGTCAAATATTAAATTTAGCCTATTTTTAGTAAAAGTGCAAATTGTGATGCTTTTGCTGTGTAAGAGGGATAAAGGACACAGGTGCTATTTATAGGCAGCTCAACCTATAGTCCCACTCATGTGACATGTCTTTCCTTAATTCCAGGGATTTTAGAATATAAATTAGAAAGAAAAATGAACAGCAATGAGTGAAACAACATGATGTGCTGTGAAGGGCAACAGCCAAGTGCACTAGTTCCAAACTGTTTTCATTCCCAGGTCCCATGAAGTTAAGCATAACTGCTACTTAAGTCTTGTGCATCTGTGGATTGTGTTACTGATGATGTGGAGATTTTCAGCTTTTCTTTAAAAGATTTATTGCTTTTATTATTCTTTGAGAAGAAACTCAATGTGAAAACAAGAACAGTAACAAAGTATACTTTATCTTTCCATTGGACTCCATAAATTTGTTTAGATGTTGCCAAACCCCCTGCACACAAATCAATAGCAGATTCAAAGATTAAAAGTGTTAGCAAATGCATTAATTTACTAATTTGCTGGTTTTTGAAATAAATGAAATGAGAGAAAGCACATTATTATAGTCTCTGCTCTTATATTAGGACTTAAGACAAAGATACACTTGACATTACCACGTACTGTGTGCCAAAGAGGTTTCTAGGCATTATTCATTCAACAAGTTTATCTTCTACAGTAGAGTACTTACTGTGCCAGAGACAGAGACAGCTGCAGTCAATTTAGGGTGCACTGGTGAACACTGGGGTACACTGTGCACTGGTTTATCTGTGCACATGGCCACTTTTAAATATAGTAACAACCCCTGAGATACTGTCACTCTTTTACAATTGCAGAAACTGAGCCCCAGAGCAATGAAGTCATTGCTGAAGATTACAGTTAGAAGTCAGTTTCGTCTCACCCTAAAGCCTGTCCACTAGGCTCTCTACTTTGCAGAATGATGAATTTGATGAATAAAAATAGTTAAGTCCTGTTAATCTCATTAAGAAAACTGCATGTTAAGAACAGGCATTACAGAGTCAGACTGACCTGGTTTCGTACCCATACTTAGTGACCGCAAGCCAAGTTCCCTAATCTCTCTGGGCCTCAGGCTCCTCATCTGCAAAATGGAAATAATGCTTTCCTTGGAGGGCTAGGGAAAAAGACGTTTATCAGCCTGTTTGTAAAGGTAGTCTATTATACTTACTAATCGTGAAAAAGTCAGCTCTGTACAAACGAAAGACACTGTTTTTATTCATTCAAGTTTCTTTAAACTTGCACTGTTATTTTCATCTTTTAATGAAAGTTATCCACTTCTGGGCAAAGCTTAATTGATTTGGTAAGGCCCTACCATCCACTTTATGGCAGTTACAGAAACTATGGCAGACTGTCTAAATTACAATCCTGTAAGTCTAGAAGGTATATGGTAATAACAATATATCTTAAATCTATAAAATTACATCCCAAACCAAAGTCTAATGTTACTACTCTCCCTATCATCCTTACTGTATACGTGAGTTTGCAGAATTCTCTGCAATTTCATTCTTTTCTCCACTGAGAAGAAAAGTAAATTTGGCTGAGGACAGGGTATTAATGAGGTGGCAGGGGAGTAGACAGTAGAGAGTAGAAGGTGAAGGTCTCTGGTTACAGATGACAGTTTTGTCTTTTTCTTGGCCCTGGGCTTTGCACTGAGAGCCATACTTGTCTTAAGACAACTGCCAGTTGTCTTCAGCTTATGCCACACCTCCAGGCCTAGCCCTCAAATGAATCAAGAGTTAAGTTGCCTTGGTTTTTTTTTTTGGGGGGGGGGAGGGCAGGAGGCAGGTGGCAAGACAAGGTCTCACTCTGTCACTTGGGCCATAGTGGTATCATCATAGATCACTGCACCCTCAAACACCTGGGCTCAAACAGTCCTCTTGCCTTAGCTTCTCAAGTAGCTGGGACTACAGGTATATGCCACCATGCCCAGCTAATTTTTTCTATTTTTCGAGAAAACAGGGTCTCGCTCTTGCTCAGGCTGTTCTCAAACAAATTGCCTTGTTTTTAATCACTCATAAATCAAAACTCCCATTCAGTAAACTTGGCCTTATCCTGACTGAGGATTTTACTGAAACAAGATTTTCTAGATAAATCAAGATGATCCAACCACAGCTGTGTACATTCTCAAGTAGAGGCTTATTAATCCCAACCACCCTCTGGTTGATAGAAGGCATGTGGGAGAAACACGCATTTCTGAGCTGGACTAAGACTATTCTGAAGATTTTGTTTCCCACTTCACTACACCTGTTCTCCTAAGCGACCAAATTAAATAATCCAGGGGATTAAATTATCCAGGGAATAATTTTCATTGCCTTTGTACTTGGTAGTAGAAACAGTCATAATTCACTCTCTTCCTTTATCTTTGCACTTTACCTTACTCAATAAATTAGGAAGAGCTGGTAGTGGTGGTAAAGAATATGGATCAATACAGAAATATTCAAAACTTCAGTGAACTCTCAAATTCAGATTTCCTACATGTTCAGTTCTTCATTTGTACAAAGGCTACCACTGCTGGGATGAAGGGATGATGATGAAACTGTTACTTCTTTCCTACTGAGGAAATAAAGAATCAGGTCGTGTGGTGGCTCAACTGAGGACAAAAGTCTCAGGTTCTTCCAATATGGCAAAAGAACAGTGGGCTCTAGTCTTATTAACAGAGTATCTGGGTGTCTTTTTAAGTTAAAAAAAGAATATAAAAAAGAAAAAAGACTTCATGTAGTTCAGAAAGGTGTTTCAAAGAACAGAGTAGATATACTGATAACAATACCATGTACCATTCTGATACTTCTGGACAAAATGAGTTACATTTTCCCACTTTTTCTTTTCCTTCTTTTAATCTCTTCCTTCCTTATTTCACAGACAAATATTAACACTCATCAAGTTGGAAACCAACCTAAGTACTCTGGGCCTTTTTAAATGATTGAAATACCATAGAGGTGGCAATCTACACTTGGAGACTTACAATTCCTATAGCTTGCTGTGTGCTTTTCCAGGCAAAAAACTTGTTTTATTTTTTGCATTCTGAGGAGTCTAGAATCAATTGCTAATATAGGGAAGGAATACTACATAACAATATTCTTCCTGTATTAATTCTTTTAGTATTTTTATTATTGTATAATACAAGAAAGAGTCTTCTAATTATTTTCTAAACTTCACTAACTAGAAATTCCTCAGTGTTAATAAACTTCTCAAAGCAAAACTTCCCTAAAGCAGCAATGGTTGGGGAAAAAGGGGTACTTAAGGTGTTTGTTGCCGATGAATTTATTTTTCAGTAAACCAATAAGTTTTACTGGAAAGTAGAAGCAGGACTGATAATCTGTTTACTAAATAATTGCTACATTTGAGCAACAGGTGGAGTGAAAACAGGATTAGGGGACTACTCAGGTAAACCAAATATTAAAAGGCAGTTTCCTTCTTTGCAAACACAGTATTCATTAGGAGACAGGGAATAGAGGAGAAAGTGCTTCCTTCTAGGGATCCAGGCCCTATGAATTGGAGTGTGTCTTAGCCAGTTGGGCTGCTAAGGGAGCTGACTGAGGATTTTACTAAAACAAGATTTTCTCGATAAAACTGCGAGAGGTCTGCTTTCTGGTTTGCAGACGGCTGTCTTCTGGTAGCCTCATGTGGCACAGAGCAAAGCGAATCAACCTCTCTTGTGTCTCTTCTCATACAGGCTCTATTCTCATGAGCTAATTACCTCCAAAGGACCCACCTCCTAATACAACACACTGGGGATTTAGGCTCAATATAAATTTTGGAGGAACATAAATATTCAGCCCATAGCAACATAAAAACAATCATGGACACAATAACTGAACTTTGTTTAAATTTAGTTAGAAACATATGGAGAGTCAACATCCAGATGAGTAACTACTGATCCTGAAACTCAAGCTGGCAGGACAACAATATACTGGGGAGGAAATTAAGTCTTTTAGTAGGTCAAATGGTATCCTCCCCAAATGTGCACACTTCAGAATGTGACCATATTTGGAAGTAGGGTCCTTGCAGATGAAATTAACGATTGAGATGAGATCATAGTGGATTAGGTATGCTCTAAATGTAATGGGGATGTCTTTGTAAGATACAGAAAAAGGATACAAAGAAATAGAAGATGGAGGCAAAGAGTAGAGCTATACGGTGATAAGCTCAGGAATCCCACAGAAGCTGGAAAGGCGAGGAAAGAGTCTCTCGTAGAGCACTGGGAGGAGTTTGTGGCCTTGCCTGCACCTTAGTTTTTTACTTTTATCCTCCAGAATTGTGAGAAAATGAATTTTCTACTGGTGTAAGTTACCAAGTTTGTGATAATATTTAATTGCAGCCTAGAAAACTATTACAATATTCATTAAGAAATACTGAATGTCAAGGACTGCCTTTTTTTGTAGTCTTGAGTTTTGGGAAGAAAATGTCTCCTAAAGTTTTATTGTAATTTTGGGTCATAAAGTGATATATTTTGAGAATAAAGAGTAAGATCATCCAACTATTACAGACAGCGCTATACTAAACAGAGACTTCTTATTTGGTAAATCTGAACAGCTGGACTGCAGATTCCTATGGGAAGTGTGGAGCTGCCACGTTAGGGCAGTTATTACAAACTGCAGAGATGGGTTCTTTAATTGAGGAAGAGAGGCAATGGCAGTGGTTCTCATACTCCAGTGGCCTAAGAATCACCTAGGAAACTGAAAATGAAGATTTCTGGGCTTCAATTCCAAAGACTCTCATTTAGATCATATAGTCGGGATCAAGGAATCTTTATTTTAATACACATCCCAGAAGATTATGGTTTGATATGATGGGTTAGAAAGGCCATAGTTGGGGAAATACTGGATTGTGGGGATGGCTCTAAGCAGAGAAGACTATGGAGAATTGTGTTTAAGGGCTGGCTTCTGGAACCAGGTCAGATCCAGTTTCTTTGCTTAATTTAACTCCTTAATGTATGACCTTGGGAAACATACATAATCTCCAGGAGGATTGAGATGATCCTTAAAGTGATTGATGAATGTTGCCTACTAAAATTATTTTAAAATTTATTTAAGGTGAAAACAATTTTCTGCTCTAATTCACATGACAGATTGAGTTACTCAGTAGTAAGTTACCTGCCATAAGTTATGCACATATAGTGGGAGATTTCATTAGGGTTTTCAAAAGAGTTCATTCTCACTTTGGGACACAAGAGAGTGATCTGGCAAGATTGATTTTGGTTAACTGTAAGCAGCAAAAGGGTACAAAATGACTGTGATTGGGAAGAAAAAATATTAAAAGACATCAAAGACAAGCTCTAGTGATACTGCCATTTTGCCTGAAGATCCTTGTGGCATCTAAGTTTAGCACTGGAAATCATTTCTGCTGCATTTGGCATGCCTGGCTTATTAATGACAGAGTTATGTATGTGCCCAGGCTAGATTAAAAAGAGGGCCTCCCTGGCTTCTACTTCAGCCCAATTTCTCAGTCAATCCCAATCTTTTATATACAAGGAAAGGAACTAGAAAGTAAAAGGAAAAAAAATGCTTAATAAAGTATCCTTTTTATTAGTACCAGAATATCTAGTAAAGTTTTGTATTTGTAGAAACCATCAATGGAATAACAGGGCCAGGAGGAAGAAGTGAAAGTGAGAAAGACTGTAGATACATAACAGAGCTTTACTAACACCAGGGGACAGCTGGAAGCATGCGTAGTGGTTTAGAGCCTGAGCAGTAAAGAGTAAGCTGTGGCCTGAGTCTTAGAGTCACATGGAGAAGTTTCATATTACCACTTTTTCAAAACAGTACTCATTTAGCTGAGGCTATACTTAATAGTGGGTTTTTAAGTTCTAGTGTTTATAAAAGTAGTGTGTAAAGATATTAACGTACGATTAAAACCAGAGGTTCTCAATCTTTTCCTATTCCTAGCAACCCATTAAGGCAGAGATGCTTAACCAGGGATTAGGTAGGAAGGTATGTTTGAAAAATTACCCAAGTTATTAGGTGGAATATCCTGGTTTTCTTAAGTCCTCAAATCTAAAAATAATACAAAGCTATACTATGTTAATATGATAGCACTTGTTATCAGACACATGGTGCTCGATGTCCTAATCACTGCAATAAGGCAAGGAAAAAAAAAGGACATACAGAGTACAGAGTTAAAAGTAAAACTGTCTTCATTCATGGACAATATGACAGAATGCAGAAAATCTTTAGGGGTCTACAAAAAGTCTACTAGAACTAGTAAGTGAATTTAACAAGGTCTCAGATACAAGTTCAGTATTAAAAACTAATTTATTTCTATATACTGGCAATGAATAACTGAACACTGAAATTTTAAAGAACACCATTTATAGTATCATCAATTTATGAAACACTTGATAATTTTAACAAAATATGAGTAAGACTGCAACTACAAAATACTGCTGAAAGAAATGAATGACTTACATAGAGATATACCACGTTCACAGACTGAAAGACTCAGTATCAGTAAGATGCCATTTCTCCCCTAATTGACTTATAGATTTAAAGCAATTCCAATCTAAAATCCTAGTATGCTACATTGTATAAATTAACAAACTAGTTCTATGTGCAAAGGAACTAGAATAATAAAACAATTTTGAAAAAAAAAGAAAGTTGGAGGCCTGCCTCTAGCTGACTCACTATAAATTTCAGTAATCAAGACAATGTGTTGCTGGAGGAAGGCTAGACAAATCAATGGGACAGAGCTGAGCCTAGACACAGACCCACACATACAAGGCTAAATCATTTCCAACAAATTCGCTGAGGTAATGAAACAGAGAAAAGATGGTCTTTTCAACAAATGGTGCTAGAACAACCGGATATCTACATGAAAAAACAAATTTTGATGCTTATTTCTTATATACAAAAATTAATTTGAAATAGATCATAAGCCTAAACATAAAAACTAAAGTTTTACAATTTCCAGAAGACAGAAAGTCTTTGTGACCTGAGCTAAGCAACAATTTCTTAGATGGGACACAGAGAACACAAATAACAAAAAAAGAAAAATGGAAAAATTGTATTTCATCAAAATTAAATACTTTGACTCTTCATAAAACAATATTACGGAAATGAAAAGGCAAGCCACTGATTGGCAGAAAATATTTGAAAATCATATATGTTATAAATAATATATATTTATGCAAAAAGTTCTTATAACTCAATAAGACAATCCAATGTTTTAAAATAGGTAAAAGACTGGAATTAATACATCAACACATCAGCAGTGAAGTTATATGAAAGGCAAACAAGCCCCAGAAAAGATCCTTAAATTAACGGCTTTTGTTATTAAGGAAACACAAACTAAAACCATAATAAGAAACTACCATACACTTCTTAGAATAGCTAGAATTTAAAAAGGCTGCTAATATCACGTTTTGCTGAGGATGCTGAAAAACCAGAACTCTCCAACAGTGTTAACAGGAATGTAAGATAGTAGGGGTTGATGGTTTCCTTGCAACCACACTCCTAAATATACAGGCAAGAAAACATATGCCTATGTAAATTCTTACATGCAAATGTTCATAGCAATATTATACTTAATATCCTAAAACTGGAAATAGCCCAAATGTCTATCAGTGCCTGAATGGGTAAAGAAACTGAGGTGCGTTCCATACAGCGGAATACCACTCAGCAATAAAAAGGAAAAAACTAAAGATATGACTACACAGCATACTATATAATTCTGTTTACGTAATATTTCAGAAAAGTCAAACTATGGTGACAGAAAGCAGCTCAGTGGATTCTAGGGACCCAGGGGCAGGGTTTAACCACAGAGGCACAGGAGAAGGTTTAAGGGTTGATAGAAATGTTCTATATTTTTGATTATCAGGGCAGCTATGTGGCTCTATACATTAATCAAAACACATCTAATTGTACACTTCAAAAATGTACATTTTGCATCAAGTAACTTTTAACTCTACAAGCTGTCAAATATTTGCCCTAAAAAGAAAAAACCACTTAAAAGTGATGTGATAGCGCCAATTTGTAATATGTGCTATAATCTAAAAACAGCTTTCTGAAAAGCTGTTGGGATTCTCATCAAACCAAAATATTAGAAAACAAAGTAGTTAAGAGTTTGAAAGAAATCCAAAATTTATTCACATGTACTATTTTTAATGTTTTTGGTATCAGCATTTTCTTTGGAACATAATGTTCTCCTATTTGTTCACATAAGCATTAACATATGCCCAAGCTTCACATTACAGTTCTGCATCAGTCTTCCCTTCCCAGTTAATGCACGATATAATTTCCTAATTAAGAGATTACTCTAAGTGCAAGCTGACATATTTTAAAATTTCTACTACCCTAATTTTTTTCAGGGTCACAAATAATAGCTACTATGCTACTATCTAGAAATGAAAAAGGTTGAATCAACATACTTCTAAAACAGTTAACAGATAATTCAATTAGAAGTAACAAGAATAAAAGTATTACAAGAAATGTGAAAGACAATGTGTCTTGCGATCAATATTTTAGAAGCAGATAGTTCTAATTAATTAGATTATCACAATAGTAGCAGGGCTTCAGTTTTATCAAACAAAGCCAACACTGCACCCCCAACCCCCTCCGCACCTCTATGTCTCCTATAAATACTATAATTGACAGTGCAGCATCTATTTAGTTCATATTTGAAGACTACATTTTTGCTTTTACTTAACACTGTGATACAGAAACTCTTAACGCATTTGGGAACTGTTTTAACATTTTCACTGTAACCTTTTGCTAACTACTCTCTACCACCAACCAAAATGCAAAACAGTACCTTCACATACCAAAGCAATTCAACAGCAATGTTTGTGCACATAGTGTGACTGTGTGTCAAAATCACTTTAAGTTGCTTCAAATTACTCATGCACAGTGACTATAGCTGGGGCCAAGCCGAATAAGATTGTGAAGAAGGCTAACTCAGTGAGGACACACCTCTCCTTCTCTCTAGGGCCCTCTCCATTTCCAAAGCAGGAAAGGGTCTCATTTCAGTCCTTGATACAAGATGATCAATTGACTGACTATACTCTAATTTCAAAAGGCTTACCCATTCAACAAATCTTAAGATATAACCAGAAAGTCTGACCCCAGCCAATGTGTGTATATATATACCACTCCCACTTGACCTGCCTTTCCTTCCAGCCTCCACTCACTTCTCTGCACACCTACCCAGCTAAATTTCTTAAGCTGTCTATACTGTTTTTACTCCTCCCCCATTTCTCTCTTGAACCCATGCTAATCAGCTTTTGCCCTCCCCAATTCACCAAAATTGTTCTCATCAAGGTCATTCATATAACCTTCATGTAAACAAATCTAGCAACTCCTTCCCCTCCTGGCCACATCACACCCTCTTGGACTTCTTCCAATGTTGCAGGCTACCTTGAAGTCTCCTTTGTGCATGGCCTGGTTTTCTGATCTCTAATACTGGAGTGCTCAAGCTTGGATCTTTCTCTTTTTCCATCCTCACTCATTCTCCAGTTGATCTTTTAGTCTTACAGTTTTAAATACCAAATATGCTTTGATACCTCCAAAATTTCTATCTCTAGCATGTCTCTCTCATTTCCAGACTCACATATTTGACTATTAATTTCACACCTCTAGCATGTCAAGTAAGTATCTCAAACTTCACATGGTCTAAACTGAACTTCTTCCTGGTCTTTTCTCAAAAACCTGTACTTCCCATAGTCTTTGCTCAGTTATAGGCAAAACTGTCCTTCCTTCAATTCGGGCCAATGACTCTGCAGTCACCCTTGTTTCTTCATTTTCTTATAGTCCACATCGAACCCAACAGAAAATCTTACTGGGGGCTCAGAGCCTGTAGCTCAGCAGCTAAGGCCGCCAGTCACATATACAGGAGCTGGCGGGTTGGAATCCAGCCTGGGCCTGCCAAACAACGACGACAACTACAACCAAAAAATAGCTGGGTGTTGTGGCAGACACCTGTAGTCCCAGCTACTTGGGAGGATGAGGCAAGAAAATTGCTTAAGCCCAAGAGCTGGAGGTTGCTGTGAGCTGTGATGCCATAGCACTCTTCCCAGGGCAACATAGTGAGACTCTATCTCAAAAATAAATAAATAAAATCGTATTGGATCTATCTTGAAATATATTCAGAATCTAGTCATTTTTTACCAGTTCACCAGTTTTACATCAATCACCACCTGTCTCACCTTTGATTATTATACATATCTAATTAGTCTCCTTGTTTGCCCACCTACCCCCTTATAGAATAATCCTTTCACGTTAGTTATAATTTTATACTCTCTTTATACCCCTCCTCCCAGTGGCTGCCCATCTCACCCAAATAGAACACCAGATACCCTCATGATGGCCTTCAAAGCCCACTGCATCTGGCAACCTGTTACCTTTCTGCACTCATGTTTTGTTACAGCTCACATGTGTGCCCTGCCGCAGCCATGCTGAGTTCCATGTTCTTCTCTGGACGTGCCAGGCACACTGCCATCTGTGAACTTCTGCTGTTCCTTCTACCATGCTCTTCCCTCAAATTCACCTTTTCAAGGGAAGGGGGGCACCCTATTGAAATGATAGGCTTCCCTCTTCCTTGATTTATTTTTTTCTATAAGCCTTATCATCATCCAATATATCATAAGTTTTATTTATTTGTTTTTTCTCTAGTTTTTCCTGTTAAAATGTAAGTGCCACAGGGTTAAGAATGTTTGCCTATTTTATTTACTATTATATTTCCAGTGCTTTTTCAATGAACTCAAATATTTGTTAAATGAATAAGCAGAAAAGAAGAAACTGGGCTAAGCTTTTCTCTCTGGGGTACTTCTGCTTGGAGAGAATCTAAGGACAGAGCCTCTTCCAATGGCCAGCGGTAGAAAGATGCACTAGGAGAGACCATAGCTGGAGAGTGGCTATGGTTAATGGTCCCCCAGAGCATAGGCGAGAAAGCAGACAGGAATTTATGCTTCTGCTCTCTGTGAGCATCAGACATACTTTTGTTAAGCTGCTCCAACACTCCATACACTCCATAGCTGGGCCATTCTCTATCTGTGCAATCACTGCTATATTATTGGTAAAGTACTGGTGTTCTTCATGAATTATCAGGCAATCTGAGATAATAATGTTTCAGATGATCTACTAGGAATCAGGTCACATATGTGTGGTGTTCACAGCAGGTAAGGGGAGCCAACAGACCAACATCAGGATAGCCACAGGGAACCACAAGGACAGGAAGCCAGAGACCTACTTAGTGTGTACAGGTGCCTATTGTCAGTTTAAAGACCTGTGTGAGTTTGATATGCCCCTTTCTCCCTTCAAGCCCTCAGATACACATTTTCTAGTTTATGCCATATTTGATAATGTTAAATATATAGTGCTATTTTAAAACATAAATTCTTTTGTGAAACTCTGGGATGCAATCCCCTGTGCTTTCTGTATCATCTCTCTCTAACAAAAGAAACTTCATTAAATATGTGGGAACGCAGCCTATTCATTAGCTGTGGTATTACTGTAGAAATACTTGTTTCCTCATCAATTCTCAACACTAGGCCTTGACTAAGAACCACTTGTGTCCTCATAGAAAGCCTGTTCATTTTCTACTGTGTTTTTAGAATCTATAGGACACATGGGAGTCCTGCCAGCTTGACAAACACTATCAGAGGTAGCATTTCCATCAGTGCAGACATCCCTCTGGAGACAATAAATGCCACCTTCTGACACTCTCCTTTCTACTTCATCATCTTCACAGAGGGTTCCTTTTGCAAACGACCACAGTATTTCACCAGGGTTATACATCCTCCTCCTCATATAATTAGTTCACATGCCTTGCTACTGTTTATCAGCGACCCCCTCAGCTGACCCAGATGAAGTCCCCCTTCTTTGCTATGCTGCTTTCAGCTCCCCTATGCCCAACACTGTCAGGAATTATAGTCTGACTTGGTCTGTTGATCCCTCAGATCCAGTCCTGGCTTCAAGGCACCTTCTTTCTCTCATAACTTCTCTTAGTCTTCATCATATTGACTCAGGTTCCTACCATACACACCATTGTTTCCAAATACAACACCACACATGGGGCAGAGGAGCGTGAGGTGGAAGGGCCGAGAAGTATACAACTCTCAGAACTTGGAAAACTGAGAGGATACAGCTGGAAGTGGGACCTCAGGATGTCCCCTTTCAGAGCACTAGTTTTTATGTGCCACTGAAAGTACATGTCTATACACATATTCACCCCTCCCTGGGACTTCCTAAAACCAGAGCCAAGTTAATTAGTTTGCCTCATAGGGGCTTCCTGATATCACAAAAGTATGGTATTTTTAGGATATTTTGGTTACAGAAAAGTTGGAATATATGTTCTCCCTTAATCTTAGTTACATTTACACACAGCACCACAAACTTTCTCATATACCTATAACGGGGAAGGAGGAAGGACAAAACAAACAATGGTGGACAAAAAGGTCAGAAAAAGGCCAACAGTAGAAGAGTAGGTGGTGGGGCCAGACACGAACAAGATAAGGGAGGAATGTTGGGAGAAAGATGATCATGAAAGGAATAAAAGGACCCCCCCAAAATTAAACTCAGTATTTGGTATCTGTTACACGCCCAGCATTGAAAAGCAGGAGAAAACAGAAAGATGGGAAAGTGTGAGGAAGTAATATTGTTTAAGTCCAAGAAGTCTAAAAACACCCAACTTCCCCCAAACAAGTTATATTTTTGTCTGGGAAGGCCCTTAAATCAGATTATCTATCTATGATCTGCTTGTCTCTCAAAACACTGACTTTCTGGTAAAAAAGAAAAGACATATTAAATGAGTTAAACCAACTAGTTAGAATGAAAATTGATTTCCAAACCCAAGTAACAAAAGAATGTACTAACTCTAAGCTCCAACATTTTAATATAAAACAGAATCTGTATATTATTGTCAATGACAGCCTATTAACGGCACTTTTGATAGTCCTGAAATTAGCAGAGTGACATCACACTTAGGCTTACATAACTATCACACAACAACTTAAGTATCTAAGAGATCTTAATATTCCCAGTTCTGGTCTTAAAAACAATTTCCACCAGAACCAATACACAAGAGGATAAATCATATTAAATTAAATTCATCTGTATTTGGGGAGTGATCTTAATCAGGAAGAGATTTAATGAAAAGCCTTAGCTTAGATGAATACTCTAATTATTATAGGCTAATATTTGTCCATAAAAAAAGAATTTGCTTCAGGATTAGACAGAGACCAGGAGAAGCCAGAGGCACCAATTCAATAATGGAATGCCTAATTAAATGATAATGAAATTCTAATTATAATGTATTGCATTGCCCTGCATATGATTTATTTAGCACATTGCTTTTCACACTGTTCATTAAAGAAACCTAAATAAAATGCAATTACTAAAAATAAAGGAACAAGAAAAAAGAATTGGTAAACTAAAACTTTTTTTTAATATGGAAAAAATCAGATGTAACAAAACATCTAATGATTAAGAAAAAAGTCCTGCTGCAAGAAGGTAAGGCCATGTTTAATTTGTGTATGCTGACTGTAGTATTTGTCCTCTATCTTTCATAAGCTGGCCACTGCCTGTATTGCTTATAATTATGTTAAAACATGCATTCATCAAACCAAAAGTACTGAGGAAGAGTTTATTAACTGCACACTAAATCATGGTTATGATTGCTCGCTATAGCTACCATGGAAGGTTCAAAGACATACAAGCCATCCCAGCCTTTTGGAAGTTTACAATCTAGCTGAAATACAAGATACAGGTAAGTGAGAAGGAATAACACAAGAAGTGAATAAAAGATGATGCATAATTTTAAGAGAAGCGAGTGAGTGTACTAGAAAATGAGTGTGTTCAAAGGAGGACATCACTATGGGCTGAAATGTCTAAACCACTGGTTCTCAACCTGTGGGTCGCGACCCCTTTGTAACAATGAAAATACATTGCTGCATTAGGAAGGCGGAGAACCACTGCTAACAGTTCTGCAAGCAAGAAGGTATAGCATAAATGGACTAGTTCCTTGAGATTTAGAAGAAACTGGGTCTTCAACATGGAAAATACACTGTAGGGAAATCAAATGGTCATGGAAAAGCAAACATCAGATGCCCCGTTTCAAAGAAAGGACAAAACCCAACTTAACAGAATAGAGTTCAAAGCCATTCTCATGAATATATGCAACAATATGCAAGATAACTTCACAAATCAAGGGAGAATTATGGAATGTTTAGGACATAGTGTTGGAGAGAAATAAATTTGAATCTTCATTTTGAATATAGGAATATTAAATATTTTAAAAATATGTAAAAAATAAGAATGCCTTTGCTGTGACCTCTCAGCTCCCCTTACTTCTTACATATAAATCTACTATTTTTTCCCAAAGTCATTTAACTCTAGGATTTGATGATCCACAGTCCTCCTCCTGGAAATTCCACGTCTTTATATGGCCTTCTCTTATAGCCTTTCCCCATTGTCTTAGTTTACGTTATGTGTTTCTGTGGACCCTACTTCTTGGATGGATTATATACTCCTCAGGGTCTTTCCCAGTTTTATATCCTCCACATCATTTTGAACATACTTTCACAAAATACCTGTTACAGGAATGATTCTTCACTGTTATGAAGACTAAGAAAAAAGAAATACACCAAATGACAAATAATATGCTAGGTACTTTTTCATATTATTTTACTCAAAACTGACAATAGCCCTATGAAGGGGGTTTTGAAATTTGAGACTTAGGTTGAGTAATTTATTCAAGGGTATAGAGCTAATAAAGAACAAGAAAAGGTCTGGTGGTTAGAGTCAAGAATTTAATACTGGGAGACAGTTCAGAATGTCTCATTTTCAGTTTCATAAACTGGAGGTCAGAGAGATTAAGTGATTTTACAAAGAAGGTTAGAGTTGGCTAAATAAAAGAACTTAATTTAGAAGCCAGGTTTCCTGCCTCCCAGCTTCAGTTAGCTCTTTTCATTACATAAAAGGGCTGGTGCAAACTCCCCCAAATTGTACTTGGGTATTTTCAATAAGCACAATTTTCAAGAAGTAAAATCTGGATGGATACAACTGGTCTTTACATTATCATTTAAAAAGTCTCTTGAAATGTTGTTTGGCAGCAAAAGCATTTTAGACAAACCTAAGTATCTTTAATTCTATTACACTGCAAATCGAACTGAAATTCTTTCCATTTCTGAAACATATTACAAACAAAACATCAACTAATCAACATTTACCCACAGAAGAAACACAATGTTCTAACTGAGAATGTGTCCAATGGAAAAGCACTGGGCTATGGTATGCTTTCTTGCATGTGGTTCTGAATTGGCAAAGTTTTACATTACTCCTCTAGGTATGATTATGAATACCTAATTCTGTTTGAAAGAATTACAGCCCACATGTGAATTTTTAAGTGGTTCCTTTACTGACGTATAATAAAATGAGAAATAGTATGAGGTTATCACATTTTTAGGTGATCTACATTATCTTTTATTCCAGTGAATTCACATTGATTTGAGTAAATTTGCAACTTGTTATGAATAAACTTCCTTCTAGTAAAAAAAACAAATTTATATCCAACCTGAAAAAGAAAACTCAAAGTTTATAAGTGAGTATGATGACCATATAAACTAATACTCCCTTGTGGTCCATTTATCTCTCTCTACAGTTTTATCTTCATGGTGCTGCTGCTTATCCACCATTCCTATGAAAATCTATCAGTGACTCTCGGGGAAACATTTCTTTCTTTCTCTACAGAAATAGAAATTTCAATTTACAGCTGGTCAGCTAGAGTTCTGGTATGACTTCAGATCTCTTTAACTTAATACTATTTACATCTCTTTCCAGATGTAGCCCCCAACTTTCTTAACCTCAGGTATACATGTAAAAATATTGCCCACACTCAGAAAGTTAAGAAAGACAATTTGATAACAAAAGTGCATTCAATAAGCCTCACTCAGCAACATTAGATTGCACATGTAAAATGAAGGCTAAACTTACATTCCTGATGTACCTTATATTCTAGACAAATAGCTCTGCGATTCTTAGGCTATTCGTTTCATATAGTGCAGCAGATGCAGCTGACCAGAGGCTCACTTAACAGTGTGGGGAGGTTAGAGTAGGGTAGAGATGCTGCCCTAAATTCCTAGGTCAAAATGGTTTCATAAGCTGTCTCTGCTCCCAGGGGTCCCTGAGAAGATGTCATTCTTGATCCTACTAGTGTTGCAATGATTTAAAAGTCATGAATCAGATATAGATCTTTATGAATATATGTACATGAGAACTAACACTTGAGAATGCTAAAAATTGTCACAGACCTATGGAATTTATCATTGAATCATATGGAAGCAGGAAGCTTTTAATTTCATAATTTTTAAGATTTTCTTTATATTCTTGGGGGCAAGACACAATTATAAGAGGGCTTTCATCTAACAAATGCCATTAATGTAACATAATTCTTTGTACCCTCAATGAATCCCAAACAATAAAAATAATTTATAAAAAGATTATTTTTGTACTAGCAAGTCAACCAAAAATTTTATTAGATTATATAGGTTCCTTAAGAGTAATTTCTGGGCATTACAATATCTTTGTATGTCATATAGCACTTAGTTCAATGCTGACTTATTAGAGACACTTAAAAAATATCTGTTGAATGAGCACATAAATGTCCTATTTGTTTTACAGAAAATGTCTCAAGCTTATTAACAATCAATTTCACTGAAGTCTCAATAAAAAATACTAAACAATGTCTAAAAATAGTAACTTTAAGCTTAGGTGGTACTCATGACTATCAATCAGCGATAATGGTTTCAAACTGGCCAGAAAATGAGGTATTCCTTTTCCTTTTGCATCAGAAATATGGCTGGCCTTCCATATCCCTGGGTATCATATGTGTGGATTCGACCAATTGTGGATTGAAAATATTTGAGGGAAAAAAAAAAAGAAAATATTTGAGGAAAAAAATGGATGGCTGCATCTGAAATGAATATGTATAGATAGTGTTTGTCATTCCCTAAATGTTATAACAACTATATACTATTTACATTGTATTATAAGTAATTGAGATGATTAAAGTATACAGAAGGATGTACAATATGTTATGTGCAAATACTACCCCCTTTTATAAAAGGGAACTGAGTGTTCATGGATGTACCCCTAAAGTTATTCCCCGAACCACTATTGTTATATCTGATGCTTAATCGTGTACCTAAGAGCAGCATGATCCACTCAATCAGGAAAAAGAATAAAATGCTACTTGCTAAATTCTTACTTAAAAATTTAATTAAGGCAAGTTGATAAGAGGGTCAAAATGCATATGAAAATACTATACATGGCTTTCAAAAATTTTTTGCATCAAAATAAATTCATACTAACTTGTTATTACATGTCTAAACAGGATCTACTTGGAGGCACTAAGCAGGATAAGACATCAGTTTGAAAAGAGCCCCTATCAAAAAGAACAACATGAATTCTGCTAAAACTGAAGGACAAACATTCAATTTATGGGGAAGGTTAGAATGGTGAAATCGGTGAAGTGTTAGAAAAAGTTAATGGGAAAATGCCCCCAAAGAAATCAGTAGTTTACACATGGATGACTCATTTTAAGAAAGGACAATTTTAAAAAAGAGGCCTGAAGCAGCAGCAGACCATCCATCTCAATTTGTGAAAGAATTCATCTTGTCTGCACCCTAGTTGAAGAATTGAAGAGGTCCAGCAATTAAGAGGAGAAACGGGAGCCAACACCACAGACATCTCAATTGGTTCAGCTTCCACAATTTGGAAAGAGAAATTAAAGTTGAGTAAGAGTACCAAAACCATTGTGGCCAGATCAGCTGTAAATCTGAGCAGGGCTTTCAATGGAAATTTTAAGCAAGTGGGATCAAGCATTTCTTTGAAGAATTGTAGTCGGAGATGAAACCTGGACTTATTAGTATGATCCTGACACAAAACACAATCAAATTAATGGCTCCTAAGATGTTAAAGTGGTCTAGTCAAAGCAAAAGTAGACAAGAGCAAGGTCACAGCAACAGTTTTGGGGGATGCTCAAGGTATTTTGCATGTTGACTTTCTGTAGGGCCAAAGAACAATATTATCTGCTTATTTTAAGAATGTTCTGATAAAGCCAACCAAAGCGTTAGTTAAAAAACAAGAAAACAGAAAAACAAAACACACACCTGGGAAAGCTTCACCAGGGAGCCCTTCACCATGGCAAAGCTGCTTCCCAGTCCTCTCATCAAACAAAGGGAATTTTGTGAGAGATAGGAAATCATTAGGCACTCAACTTACAGTCCTGATTTGGCTCCTTCTGACTTCTTTTTGTTTTCTAGTTTTAATCTGTAAAGAACACCCATTTTTCTTCAGTTATTAATCAACTGAACTGACACAGTTAAATTCCTAGGCCCCTAATCCTTAAGGGACTAACTGGCTGGAATCATCACTTACAAAATGTCTTGAAATTGATGGGTCCTCTGTTAAGAAAAAAAGTTTATATATATTTTTTTCTTTTAAATTCCAGTTTTCCATGAACTTTTTGAAGTCCCCTCTTATTTACAGCCAATAAATAGCTAAAAGTCCTGAGGTAGTAACTTAGGCCACCCTTCATCTTGAGAACAATTTCAGGACCCTTTGGGAAATTATTTTCATACTGACAACTTCAAGTGTTTTAGAACTTCCTGATCAACCTACGCCAACCTCCTCATACCAAGCAACATCCCTCACTGCATGGTCACTGGGCTGCAAGTGGAGGTACATGACTGAAGGCTAATTATAGTGTCACTGTGCCACTGTTGACGGGAACAGACTCTTACAGACTCTTAAAGTTCTCAGGCTGACAACGTAAATCTATTGAATTGGCCTAGAACGTGATAAATTTTTGGCATTCATCAAAATGAACACGTCAACTCTTGATTTTCTACATGGAATCTTTGTGAACAACCTCCTGAAACATTTCTAGCTTCAGATTATGCAAGAATGGTGGCACTTCTGAAGAGGAATGGAGATGCTAGGGAAGTAAGGGGTTTGGTATTAGATATATTAAATTTGAGATGAGGAATATCTAAGTAAAGTTCTCTATGGATAGGTCAGACCTCAGCAAACGGCTTAGTATGAAGCATTATCTGGGAATCACTTGCATACAGTGAAAGCCACAATCACGGAGGTATATTCTAAGAGAGCAACTCCACAGAGAGAAAAGCTGAAGGTACATAACTAAACCCTGGGCAATAATTTTTACATAGAAGACCAGAAAAGGAAAGGAAGTCAGCAAAGGAGACCTAAAAGAAGAAAATAGAAAAACTAGCAGGAGGGAAAGATAGTGGCCGATCTGTGAAGGGACAAGATACTCACAAGGGACCAGGCACACTAGAATATTTTTCACCTGGATTTTCTAAAGTGCAGTCATTCTGAATACTATTCTGGGGGTACTGAATGGGACATCCTTAGTTTTCCCATCAGGGTAGCAGCAGCCTCTTGTGTAGACTGTTAAGTAATCAGTTAGAATTCAAAATTTTTAGGAGTTAGAAATGTAAATCTGGTATTTCTATTGGCACTTTCAAAACATAAGTCATGTAAAGCTCTCGCATGACATAACAGATTTTGCTCATCCATTTCTCCATCAGGCACTCAATTTATTCTGATCATTCACTCCACTAAAACAGCTATCAGGCTCTTCTTTCTCTAATGGTGCACCTTCACAGTAGTGAAGGGAAAGGAATGTACTAATATATTTCACTTTTAGGAGTGGGAATTATATCATGGAGGAAATTAGCTTTCAGAATTCTTTTAAGATTAATTTTGCTAGGCTGAAATTTAAGATTTTAAATATGTGAACACTTTTTAAACACTAAAACAATTCCTCAGAATAGCAATACAAAGAAAAAAATTGAAGAAATAAACTAAAAACAACTTGTAAATTGATCTGCTTTATAAAAAAATCTACATTTAGTGTCCTGCAGTGGTACATTTTACAATGGGAATTAAAACCATGAAATTAACATTTTAATGAAGCAGACAGCCGACTGACTGACGTCAAGACTCCTCACTGATTGCAGCTTCCAGGTGGCCTAGTGAGATGAAAATGAAAGTTTATACCTTCAGCTGGAATAAGCTAGGGCTGTTTAGAAATTATGATTGAATTTAAATTAGAAAATACTGCTGTGTGCAAACATGTTTAGGGTGGCAAGTAGTCTCTGCAAACCTTTGAAGTATAAACGGTTAATTTAAGATTCTGAAGACAACACACATATTTTGTTCTAACTTTTTTCTAAAGTGCTGTTCTAAAACCTGTGGGAAGTCACTGTACTTTGGAAAATATTAGCAGGGTGTTATAAGAATGCCTCATCTTAATTGTGTTACAGGTCCATATAATGTTAAGAATTAAAAGGGAGTTTAGAGGTCGTCTAGTGCAAGCTCTTACCTCTGAGTGACCACTTCAAGGACAGGGACTCTTTGAGCCAGCCTTTTTTCATTGCTGGCAGCTCTAATTTGTAGAAATGCTCTCATTACCTGAGGAAATGTGAGACTGAAATTTATCCCCCTGGGACTCTCAATTTTAAGGTTAACTTTAATACTATTAACTTTGTGCACAACAATCCTTGAAACATTTAAGGCATGGGTCACCAAAGTATAGCCCACAGCCAATTCCATCTCTGTTTACACAGTCTGAGAACTAAGAATGGTTTTCACATTTTTTAAATGGCTGAAAAAAGTATAATTTTACTTTGTGACATGTAAAAGTTCTGTGAAATTCAAATTTCAGGGTCCATAAATAAAGCTTTATTGGAACACAGAATCATACATTCACTTGGACTAAAACAGCAGAGTTAAGTAGTTGCAAAAGTGACGATATGGCCTGCACAGTCTAAAAATACTTAACTATCTAGCCCACTATCTACCCAGATTTAAAGACAGCTGTCAAATCTCCTCTGGTTTTAGCTTAGATTAAAAAAGGACACCATAGTTCTAAAGAACACAGAAAAGATGTCCAGACTACCGGAGGCATTCCAGTTTGTCCTTGATCTACCAAGTTGCTAAGCATGGAAAGAGGGGGCTGAAGGATCACACTGCTATAGCCCAGAAATGACACACATGACTTCTCTATGGCCAGAGCTAGCCATGCCCTCATTAAGTGGCAGGTGCTTGGACACGCATGCTTCCATTTCCACAGGAATGAGCAGCCATATTCCCTCATAGTCCCAATATAGGTATCATTGTAGTAAGGTCAGTATTTAGTGTTTATATTAGATAACTAGGTAAATATTCAAAGAATAGTAGTAATTACATTTCCTTCTTTTTCCATTAATCATTTTTCCCTGAAGTTAATAATTGTTTCCATTTTTCTCTTTGCTTAATTTTTTAGAGACTTCCCACTAGTTCATCCCCAAATCCTGTGTTATTTTCCTTGTTTCCTGAATCCTGTATTGTTGT
Organism: Galagoides demidoff; assembly: GCA_963574575.1. Taxonomy (NCBI): domain Eukaryota; kingdom Metazoa; phylum Chordata; class Mammalia; order Primates; family Galagidae; genus Galagoides; species Galagoides demidoff. The sequence continues at coordinate 48,772 of CAUYQV010051863.1, read as the reverse complement.
TATTTTTGATTTACTCTGCATTTTTAAGAATATATCCTTGAGTAGCTCCCTCAGAAAAGTGCAAGAGAAGTAAATTTTATAGGATCTTGAATGTTTGAAAATGCAGAGTCTGCCCTTATACTTGATCAACAATTTGGGTATGTTCAGAATTCTTCATAGAAAATTATTTTCCTTCAAAAAAGTCAAAAAACTTTCTCTACTTTTTCTATCACTGTTGCCTTGGATAATGTGGTACCATTCTAACTTCTGATCTTCTGAATTATTTCTCCTACTTTTAGAATCTTTGTTTTGATGTTGGTATTCTAAAATTTAATTACTATAATGTTCTTTCATTGTATTATACTTCCAATTAGAAACTCACAGTTTTTTAAAAATTCTAAGCTCATTCCTTAAATAATTTGATAATTTATTCCCTGTGGTGAAGAATACAACATGCAGTCAATAATTTTCTGAGTGTTCAGCCTGTGCCAAGTACTGTCTTACATATTTTAAGTTTCTTATGTGTGTTATATTACATATTAATGCTAAGTTTTTTATATAAATTATTTCACCGAAGCAGGGCAGTGACCACGTCAGGTAAAGCTTTATTGAACTCACTTACCAATGAGATGTTAAATGTACCACCCAGGGTCACATAGCTAGCAAGACATAGAATTATAATTCTAACTCAATTCTTTGCAATTCCTAAGTTCCTGTTGTAAATTATTGTTTCACTGTCCCGAAAGAAAGTTGTACAATCCTCACTTCTAGATTCTTACTTTTCTCTGAATTTATTTGTGGCTAACCTAAAGACAAGGGCTTGGAAATAAGGATAGAGCTTATACTGAGCTAGTCTGATGTGAACAGCACTACTCAACAATCAGGGTGCTGTAAAGTAACTTCCCAAGTGGGTGGTTATGATTCTTAAACTGTCTACCATTAGAATCGCTCCTTTACAGCATTAAAATAAAAGCTGATGTTGAACATGCATAATATAGAGAGAGGAAGGAAAAAAAGACATTAAGGAGAAACAACTGTTTGGGAAAAACTTTTAAAGAAAAAGACATTTTGACAGGCTGATTTCTATGTAGTAAACAATTCCTACTGCAGCTGTGGCCAGGTAAAACTCTAAGATGACCAAAGCACAGCAAGAGCTCAGTCAATGATGGTAAGTATTAAAGGGTAGGTGGTGCCTACTGAAAAAAATCTCACTACTCACCTATGTTACCAAAGGCTGACTTCATGAAAAAATTCCTCAAAGTTCTCTTTAAATCTTAAAGTACTATATATAGACCTGGTAGTCTGGTACAGAGGAATCAACTATAATTCTTCTGAGGAGTATTCACTTTCCAACTTGCTAGTAAGATCCACAGTAGCAGAAAATGTCTGTGGTTTTAAAAGATCAGCAATCTACTCTGCTGCACTGTTAACACAGCTACCAGCATAATCTTTCTCAAACACACTTATCAGGTGTTCCTTTCTCAAACACACCTACAGGTCCTCCTTCCATTTGTCTATTTGATTAAATCTAACTACTATACCTGAGATAAGGCCTAAGAGAAAGACAAGGAATTGGGTAACTAGACAAGAAAGAAAAGGGTTGGACAGTGGCTGTACACCAGTAATAACGTATTAGTCTTGAGAAAGAAAATGTACAAAACATTGGAGAGTTTTGGTGATAAGAAACGGGTGTATACCAGACAACACAGTGAAAACGGATTCTCTGTAAGTTTCAGAGAATCAAAGATATACAATCTTTTATTCATAAAAAGGCTGTGATTAAAATTAGCCTTTAAAGAGAAGGAAAAGAGGTAAAAGACAAAACCAATAGAGTCAACAGGCAATCATTTCTGAAAAACTAACATAATTGGAGGGAATAGCTTTTAGGCTCATGATTTATGGGAGAAATATAAATACAATGTATGTAAATAGCGTTTATTCTGTGCCAAATTAAAATGTCTGGGGATAATATAACAAGATCCCAATATGGCATAAACTTTTTGGACAATAAAATTATATTCAATAAAATCTGCTTTGCTATTTTTTTCCTAGAGAACTATTAATAATGCACTGTTTCATTTCATTTAATACGGAACTCCTGAGAGAGTGGAGTAGAAAAAAAAGAAGGAGACCGCAGCTTTATACATTGCACTAAGAAATAGGAAACCTTGCCACATGATGGTTAACCCAACAGTAGTAATTGCCCACTCTGGTGTAAATGCCTGGGGGATTGTGGTTCTGAAAAAAGTGTATGTATGCACACATGTGCACATGCTCACATAATTAAAGGAATCATAGTCAAACAAAGCTAAATGAAATAGCAAAACAACTTGATGCAAATTAAGAAAATAAGTCAAAAATAGAATTTACAACAGAGCTCTAATTATGGATCACATTCAACTAAATTGTCTAATAAGAACACATATGCAATAAAGCAAGTAGAGTAAAATGCTTAAGGAAGCTTGTGGGGGGGGTGTAGAACAGTTCATGGTAAACTTCTTTGAACTTTGCTTTATGTTTTAAATTTTTCATATTAAAATGTTGGGAAAAACCCAACTACATGAATCAAAATATGGAGAAAAACATGTTTATAAAACTTTTCATTACTTTTTCTCTAATTTTTATTAAAATAACACATAAAAATAACACATTTTAAAAGTCAAATAGCAACAATAAGGCTTATAATGAAAAAGAACAGGCCCCTAACAAATCTCTCAGCTTCTAGGCTCTAAAAACATAAGTATCAAACTATTAAACATTTTTTAAAACCTGTATTACAATTTTTATGTAATTTTTTGGGGAAAATAATTGTATGTAATTTTTTTGGGAAAACAATTGTATACTCAGAGTAGAGTATAAATGTCTTACCACAACAAATAAGTGAGGTGATGGTTATATTAATCAGTTTGATGTAAGCATTCCACATTGTATATCAAATCAGCACATTATATCCCATAAATGTACACAGTTATGATTTAATTAGAAAAAACACACAAACAAATGAATTGAGGACTCAATGGAATGATAAAACTTTAGAGTTAGAATATTATATGTTCTGATGAAACTGGGAGTAGGCCGTTTTCTAAAATGATTTCATGAAAATGTCTTCTGAGAAAGTGAAATATCGGGAGTCAAGTATGGCGAGGGTTTTCTTAGTGGTGCTGCTTATGTCTTGGATATGAGAAAAAGAATAAAGTTCAGCAGATCAAGAAGACAAAACAATTTAATTATAGAGACCACATCATTATTATTAAATCATAGTTGTGTACATTAATGCAATCCTGGGGTACAATGTGCTGGTTTTATATACAATTCGAAATGTATATAAAATGTACTTTTGAAACACAAAATATAATTAATCTTTTACTGACACTTTACAGTAATTAATCTAATATTTTAGATTACTGAAATGTCAGGAAAACATTAGAGTTTCAGTGAAATATTCTCGTAATAGTGTTGGTACCCTCTTAATAGTTTTAAGATTTATTAATTTAGTTTTACTTTGGGTAATTTAGACAACTTTGAATAGCATTTGATTTTCTTTACTCTCTCTGAACTGAAAGAGTTAAGCAGATTGAAAGGCAAATAAAGAGACAGTGAGCTGCCATTTAGACTGATATCCAGGTAAATAATAATAAAAACTTAAGGTACAGATTCTAACTCTAACTTTTTTATCTCAATCCAACATTCTCACATAACAAACACCTTTTGAGTGAAAATATAAAATGCATCTCAGTTTTGAAATAACAAATATAGTCTATCTGGGAAAATTTATGACAGGACATTATCAAAAAAATTTAATTTTGCTATAAAGAGCCAAAGAAAGTCACAAAAAACAGTGTAAGTACAAATGTTTTCCCTAAAGGAGGCACAGACTAGTGCATTATTTAGATTTAGTTTCACCACACAAAAAGTTGATTTTCAATTGTTGCGAACAATTTTAGTAAAAGGCAAAGATTTATAGATCTGAAGAGAAACCAGAGCATGAGAACAATTTTAGAAAAAAATAGTTTGAGATATATGACTAGAACCCTACAGTTATAATTAATCCAATGAATGCCTTTATTATAATTATAGAATATTGGTTTTGAAGGGCCCTTTGGAACTCAAGAAGGAAGTTTAAAAGCTCTTTAACTTGAATTAATTGGAAAGAAGAGGAATTATTTTCCAGTTCAGGCTTTTTCAAGAATTGCATTTTTGTTGCTTCAAGTATAGCTTGTTAAACAAAATTGCTAGCAACTTAAAGATTCAATAAAATCTCTATCAAAATACAAATGACATGCCTCATAGAAATAGAAAAGTATTAATATTCTTGTAGGACCATTAAAGGCTCCCAAAGAGTTAAAGCAATCCTGAGCAAAAAGAATCAAGCTGGGAACACTATACTACCTGATTTAAAATTATACTACAAAGTTACAGTAACCAAAATAGCATGGTACTGGTATAAAGAAAAATGGACATACAGACCAATGGAGAAGAATAGAGAACTCAGAACTTGGAAAAGGTGCCAAGTACAGACAGTGAGGAAAGGACAGTCTCTTTAATCAATGGTGCTGGGAAAACTGGATATCCACATGCAGAAGAATGAAACTAGATCCTTTTCCTTCACTATATTAAAAGAAACCAAAACTTAAGACTTACAAATGTTAAGTCCTGAAACTACAAAACTACTACAAGAAAATACAAGGAAAATGCTATAGATTTGGGGGATAAGACCTCAAAAAGCACAGGCAACAAAAGCAAAAATCTACAAATGAGATTATACCAAGATAAAATTATATTTGCACAGCTAAGGAAACAATCAACAAAGTGAAGAGACAACCTACAAAATGGGAGAAAATATCTGCAAACTATCCATCTGACAAGTGATTAAGAAACAGAACATATAAGGAACTCAAGTCAATAGTAGCATTAAGACCAACAATCTGATTAAAGAACAGGCAAAAGATCTAAACAGATATTTCTCAAGACGCACAAAAGGCCACCAGGTATATGAGAAAATATTTAACATTCCCAATTATAAGGAAAATGAAAAACAAAACCACAATGAGATATCATCTCACTCCAGTTAGAATAACTATTATCAAAAAGACAAAAAATATCACGTCTGTAATCCTAGCACTCTGGGAGATTAAGGTTAGAGGATGGTTTGAGCTTTGGTGTTGGAGACCAGGCTGACCAGAGAACGACATCCCATCTTTACAAAAAAATTAAAACAATGTATATTTATACATATTAAATATATATACAAATAAAACTTAGCCAGGTGTGGTGGCACACATCTGTAGTCCCAGCTACTTGGGGTGCTGAGACAGGATGATTGCTTGAGCCCAGGAGTTTGAGGTTGCAGTGAGCATGATGACACCACTGCACTTCAGCTGGGCAACAGAGTGAGACTATCTCTAAGGAAGAAGAAAAAAAAATTCTGGTGACAATGTAGGAAAAGGAAAACTACTCATATACTGTTGGTGGGAATGAAAAGTAGTATAGTTATTTAAAAAAGTATGGCTGTTTTCCAAAAAACTAAAAATAGAACTACGATATGATCTAGCAATCCCACTGCAGGGTATTAACTCCACTGAAGGAAATGAACATATGGAAGAGATGCGTGGATCTGCACTCTCAGGTTTCCTACAGACTGTTCACAGCAGCCAAGACATGGAAACAACCCAACTGTATACCAACAGGTAAACAAAAGGTGGTGTGTAAATATAATGGAATATCATCCAGCCATAAAAAGATGCAGTCCTGTTAACAGGACCATGGACCAGCAGCAACATGGATGAAACTGGAGGTCGTTATGTAAAGTTTTTACCACAGAAAGACAAATATCACACATACACACTCACTGTGGGAGCTGAAAAAGTGGAGCTCAAGGAGTGAGGGAGTAGAATGGTGGTTACTAGATGCTGAGAAGGCAAGAGAGAAGCAGAGGTGCAGAGAAGTTGGTTAAAGGGTAATAAAATTAGAGTACATAGGAGGAATAAGTTCGAGTATTTGATAGTGCAGTAGGGAACTTACAGTTGACCATAATATTGTAGACTAAGTATTTCAAAGTAGCTAGAAGAGAACTGTAATGTTTTCAACACAAAAGATGAATGCTTAAGGTGATGATTATCCTAATTATTCTGATTTTATCATTATACACTGTATACAGATATTAAAGTATCACATATGCCCCCCCCAAATATATAAACATATATAAATAAAAAGAATTTTTTTAAGTACTAGTAGGAGGTTGGCAAATAACAGACTCTATTGGACCTACTTTAATAAAGAGATGACTATTTATTTTTAAGAAACAGAGTTTCATTTTGTCACTCTTGGTAGAGTGTCGTGGAGTCATACCTCATAGCAACCTCAAATTCTTGGGCTCAAGTGATTCTGTTGCCTCAGCCTCCCAAGTAGCTGGGACTACAGGCACCCATCACAATGTCCGGTTATTTTTTGGAGACAGGGTCTTCCTCTTGCTCAGGCAATCCATCTACCTTGGCCTCCCAGAGTGCTATGATTACAGGCATGAGCCACCAGGCCCAGGTGACTGTTTATTATTTTTTAATCAGTGGTTCTCAGCCTTCCTAATGCTACAGCCCTTTAATAGAGTTCCTGTGGGTCATGACCCACAGGTTGAGAAACGCTGTTTTTAATTAATGTAATAACTAATTATACTTAAAGACATGATACTAAAATATACATAATGCATTAAAAAATGTTACTCTGCTTAGCAGCCCCTGTCTTCAAATATGAAATAATGATATATCTTAGTCCAGTTCTATGAACAATATAAATCATTTTGAATTAAGAATGTCACATTAATAGGGCTTTACTATACATGAATACCAGTTAGGAGAGAAAAATAATGCTCTCTCTTCAATCAAAGTGATGTCTTAATATTCCTTTCTACATCTGCATTTTAGTTCATCTCTTTGATGTTCCATCACTATCTTTCAAAGCTGGATATCTGAATATGTGTAAGGGATTGGAGATGAGAAAACATATTATCCATACATTCACATTTACAGAGAGTACTTAGTAGGTTCTGAGTCTTGTACTGGGATCACAAAATGAATAATAACTCACATGACATTGTCTAGTGGGAGAGACAGCCATGCAAATAAAGAAATATGACACTATCTAGTAAAGACAACAGTGTTAAAATGTAGAAGATACGGGCCATTCAAAGGAAGGAGTAAATAACTGTGCTGGAGCTGGGAAAGGCAAGGAAGTTTCTAAGAGCAATAGCCAACCCTAATTTTCAATGTGTATGAATGTTCAGCTCTAGACTAGGTGGAATTTTCAAGGCAAAGAGAAAGGCAAACAAAGTTGAAATAGTGCAGTATGTTATTGATTGTTCACATGTCTGCTATGGGCTGTAGGCTATTAGAGGTTCAGGTCTATGTTTTATCAATTTTGGTATTTTCAGAGTCTGATTATAGCAGGTATGCAATAAAATTTTTTCTAAGATTAATTCTTCTATTAGTTACCCTTACATGCAAACATCAAAGCTCAGCAGCTGAAAACAATGTCTGGACAGATAGAAGAAATTATAACAATGTATTAAGGAACACTAAGTGTGGTCAAGGTACTGAGCTAAGCTTTTTACACAAGATATCATTTGTTCTGACGACAATCCGATGAGGCATGAGGCACGTATCTTCGTTTCATAGATGAATGAAGGCAGTGTAGCAAGTTGACTGTCATTCTCTACTTTGGAAAGGAGCTCAACATTTTTTTTTCTTCAACACTACCATATTTACATTTCCACTTTCAGTTACTGTTTTTACAGTGCCCTAAATTTTAAGAGAGGAGCTCATTTATCTGCTGGTTGATTGACAAATGCAAAGCAAACTACATGTCAGCTATTCAATTTTACCTTTTAAAATGTCCCAGCAGCTTTGCTGTTAGAAATCATATGTGTATTTCATTTGTGACAGGCAGACAAGTAATAGGTTCCATATTAGCCTTGGCTAACCATTTCCCTGATAGTTTATTCATATTTACTATTTTTTCTTATTTAAATATGATATTTAGCACCTTTTAACCTTGTTTTATGTAAAAGTAAATTGGATTGTTTGCAAGCTCAAGTATCTGAGTATATTTAATATATTTCTATGTCACTGCCTAAGACTAGATAATTAGTTCCTGAAACTCTTACTGAGTTTCCAACAGTGAAACATAATGTTAAGTTTTCATCCCAAGTAAATATGCAATTTGTCTATTCACCTCCACCCTCCATGTAAAAGCCATGCCTCATCACTCCTGTGATATATATTAGGCCCTCCACATATGAATGGGTAATAAATAAATAGTCTGCCTCTTGGCAGGGTAAATCAAATCTTCTATTTTTTCCTACTTCATTTTTCACTTCTTAGATATCAGGTGATTTCCCTCCGACCTATAATGTTGCTTCAAGTAAGAAATAAGCAACTATTCCCCCCCGCCCCCATTTCAAAAGAAATCTATCAAAAGCTTTAGAGCATTTTAAGGTCAATGACATAAGTTTAAAATAAAAAACTGCAAAAGTTATTTTTAAGTGATATTTCAAGCCATGTCTTCTTTACCCACAAATGTTCTAGAATTGCTAAAAGTTTATTTGGCTGAAGGCCTTTCCTATGCAGAAGGATCCAGAATTCTTGTAGGCTCAACAGGTTCTAAAAATCCTCTCTATATAAAAAGTCTAAGAATAGCATGAGTATGTAAATGAAATCAAATGTACTGGAAAGACAACTCTAAAGGCAGAAATCCCTGAACACTCTTGCTCATGACTATCACCTCTCTTTTAAAACAAAATAATTCCACAAAATAAAATTTAAAATGCTATACTGAAGACAGAAAAACATAGTTTAAATCACTTCATGTATGCTGGGTTTTATTACAAGATGCCCTTTCCAAATACTGGATAAAGGGCAAGAAAAAGTCCTAGGCTATTACTAAATATTTGTCAAAGAACAAATGGGACACAAAAACTTGTAAGAGCAGTCGCAGATCCAAAGAGAACTAAGTACGAAATTACTGGGTAGAAGTTTATCCCTCCAGGTTGGATAATTTAATATGCTTTGAATAGCAAAGATAAAATAGTCACAATTATGAGCAAAAACTATCTGTGTGTGTATACATTTTTGTATTTTCTTTTGTTTGCTTTTAAATAAGATGCCCAGTGAACTAAGTATCGGATGATACTAACAATTACAGACATCTCATCAATAGTTTCACAATTTGGGTATTAGATAAACAGAAGGAAAACATATTCAGTAGTACTGTCTACCTTAAATCTTTAGTAGACAAGTGTCCTTCTAAATGATGGCAATACCGTGTCCCTTTTCTCCTCAATATGGTACCCATTAGTCACTCTCCTGGTTTGGGATGAGTTTAAGTTATTACCCTTTCCTCAACTTGTCCAACTGAAAATTAAACAAAAACAAAGTCAGCATCCAGCTATCCTGGAGAGTACTCTCACATTACAGCCACCAACTACTATAACTGAATTGCATACACCGTCCCAACCCCCCAGAGATGACAACATTTTGTTCCACTGAGTGTGAAACAATATTTCAATCAGAAGACATAATTTAATATTTAAAGTGTTTCTGAAGTTCACTGTCATGAAAGAATTACAGCAGAAGGAAACCCTGAGTGAACCTAACTGGAGTTTAATGGATGATGAAATGGAAAGCAGGTTAATTTGCTTAAAGAATCGATCTAAATAACCAATTTGCAGAATTTATAAAATGTACTATTTACTAAAATCTTGCCTATCAGGTATGTAATAATTAATTCATAATGGAAAACAAAGACCTTTTTAAAAACAATTTCTGAAGATTTCTGCAAATTTTTTTATTTGACTAGATTTCATTTGGTCTTTTATTAATTTGTTACAGTTGGACAAAACTGAGGCAGAGAGAGGAGACTTACGGGTTTTAACTCAGAGTCCTGAAGTGCTGGTTCCCAAACACTATTACAGAACCCACAATATGAATTTTCACCCATTCTCCTGCTCTCTCTGACCCCTACTTTACCTGCAAGAATGATATAGCAGTGGGAAAGAGGCTTCTGAAGGGCCTTTTTGAGAGCAGAAGCATTAAGAGCAGAAATTATAAAAGGGACTGGGGAAGAAGGCAAGATGTTTTCTCTTGAAATTAGGTCTGAGTCCTACAGAGGGAAAAGATTCTAATTAAAGCTGAAAGCACTCCCCAGGAGAGCCTTCCTTCAGACAAAGTGCAGAACCACTTGACTCTTGGGAGGGTGGGAGGATTTGGGGGAGCACATGGAGCTACACCCTGGTCAGCAAAGCACTGTCTTGTGGCCTGTCCCAGCTTGTACGCCCGTGAGATGCCCTGATCAAGGTGGCTTCCTCATGTGTACTGCAGGCTTTCTACAGAAGGCCAGAGCCCCTGAGACAGAAATACTTGGAAATTATTATTGGACACGTGGAGAGAGATGCTGAGGTTTGGCAGCTAGGCTGAAGGAGGCTATAAGACAGGACTTCTTTGGTATCAATACAATCTTATCTATGTCATTAAGCTAGGGAAGACTTGGGCACATTTGGAATGACTACATCTGAAAGACGGGTCAACTATCTTTTAATCACCGATCTTGGTAAAAAGTCAAATGGCTCCACTTCTAACAGAGTCCAGCTATTTATCAAAAAGAGAGCTGTTGAAAAAAAGAAGTTAACCACAAATAACTGAGTTCTTCATTTTATAGATATTAAGAAAGGGAAGAAACTATACACTATTAAAAGTTTTGCTTAACTTTTGCACTATTTTATTTCCATGTTCTCTTATACTACTACTTTATCATCCTATTCTCTTAGAAAAACCACGTTAGATACTAAGCCTATTTTTATAAATATAAGAACCTTATGGTATTACAAGAGAACTTCTCAGCCTTCAGAACTTCAAAAGGTTAACTCAATACATCAAAGACTGTATCTTCAGATCTTAGAATTTTAAAGTCAGTATAGCTAATTTCTATTTAAAGTTTCCCTGGAGGGCTTTTCTGTTTCTGAGAAATTTTACAATAACAAATACTTACTAAAAATAATCTCTTTGAAATTACAGTAACTGCATGAGAAAGACATTGCATTCTGCCATGTCAACATCATAAAAAAGGACTATCATGTTTAAATACCCACAAGTTGCCTAGAACTTTTATAAACAAAGAGAAAAGACGATTCCTGAAATCTCAGAAAATCATCAAATCTTAGTATTAAAGGAGATCTCAGAAGTCTTCCAGTTCTACCCTCTTCACCAATTTTCCCTAAACTACTGTCATGCCAAAGAATGTTTCTAGAGAAAGGGAGCGTCTATCAGAACAGGGAAAGAAGAGACAAGATCTGGGATTTACAACAAGGTGGTCACTTGAGAGACTGCTCGTGTTCAGTGAAATCTCAGAGGCCAAGGCTGACCACAAAGAATTATGAAGTTATCAGGGATAAGGATGTGGTGACAGAACAGTGACAGCTCTTCCAAGAAGCTTGTGTCAGAGGGGAAGAAAGACCAAGTGGAAGCTAAAGTAGGGATGAGTGGTGCATGGGGTCTTAAAAAGTGTAATTATAGTTTGGATAATTTGTTTTTTCTTTATAAAGACATTTGAATGACATTAAAGGCCAAAGAAAAGGAAGCATTGGTAAGTTATAGCTTAAAAGATACAGTGGTGTTGAGGGTGGGTAAGAGAGACCTGAAATTGCTGTACGACAGAATGGAAAAGTTGATCAGGGGAACAAAAAAATGGTCAACCAGCACCTGTTGAGATCACCAACAGTACTGGGTTGAACAGCGCCCCCCAAATTCATGTCCACTGGAACCTCAGAACATGGCACTACTTGGAAATAGGTTCTTTGAAGAGATATAGTTAGTTAAGTCATAATGAAGTTGTAGTAGATTAGGATGGGTATCATGAGTAGCATCCTTAAAAGAAGGGGAAAGACATGGGGCAGAAGGCCATATGGAGTTGGAGGCAGAGACTGGAGTTAAGTTGCCACAAGCCAAGGAATGCCAAAGATCTTTGTCAATCGCCAGAAGCTAGATGAGGCCTAGAACCTAAAGAGGGAGCATGGCTCTGTTGATATCTTGATTTCAGGTTTCTAGCTTCCAGACTGTGAGGGAAGTAATTTCTGTTGTTTTAAGCAATACATTTTGTGGTAATTTGTTATTGCAGCCCTAAAAAACTAATATATCAACCAGGAATTTACTTTGGCAGTAATCTTCATGGTTTGGGGAATTTTCTCCAGCAGAGCTCAAAGTCAGTGCAGATATAGAAAAGGCAAACAGTTGGCAAGAGCCAGGATTACACAGGATTGCCTGGGGTATGCCACCTAAGGGCAATAGGGTAATGTGTACTAGACAATGGCAAGGGTATGATAAAGTATAAATAAGATGAGAGAAAAGCATGAAAGCACGAGGATGATTATAGATAGGGAAAAAATATAAGGGCATTAAGGGAAGACAGATCTTAATTAGAGATAAGAATAACCAACCATGAAGTAACTTATTGACAGTAGTTGGGAACATAAGATTGTATTGGAGAGTAAGATGTTTCAATATAATATTTAACAAGTGTAGCAGTTTCAGAGCCAAGATCCAAAATATGAAGTAAATGAGGCAAACAAGAAACTGGGCTGAATGGGCTGCCATGCCATGGAGAAGATACCTAAGAGAGTGGACAGACCAGAGATGGGATGGAAGACTGAGCCAGGTGCGAAGCCTCCCCCATCCAGTGAAATGAACCATGAGGCAGAGAATGGAGAAAAGAGTTCACTGATATATGCAAGGGATAAACATTACTGTATTTAGATGACAAATAGCTAAAAAAAATATACAGATTTTATTTTAAACTCCAGAGCGTGTAAGTCAGAGATGAATTAACAGCTTACAGTAGTGAGATGTGGGAGAATGAACAGCGTTCATCTGAGAGGGCAGCAGGGCCGAGGCATGGGGTTAGAACAGGGCTATGTTTATGCAGGCTATAAGGTAGACAGAGTGGTCAATACAAGAGTAGGTATTTGGAAAATGAGTCATCACCCTGAGGATCCAGAGTCTTTCTCAATTATCTTGTCTTTTCAAGATTGTAACTGGGCTACTACAGAGTCACTCTGATATCTAAAGCTTTACATTTAGTCACATCCTTTAAGGAAGCCCAGAGTATTTTGAAATACAATAATATTGGTTCCTTATCAGGACAGCTATTGGTTCTTCCTTTGGTAAATTTTTCTAATCCCCCAAATCATATGCACCAAAGAACATTACTGGTGTGCTTGAGAAGCAGAGCACATCACCAAAGACACAAGACCTTTATATGAGAGTCTAGAATAAAGCCAGTTTTTATGGATTCTAAGTACAGAGTTCTGATAGCCTTAAAGAAGATAAAAGTTGGATTAATTGCCATAATGGAAAGTTTTTGCTTTTTCTCAACTGTATTAGCAACTACAACCAAATTCTGCTACTTAGAAAACATTCTGTCCAATTCTACACAGGCAGTGAGTTAGAATTACAAAAAGAAATCCAGAGAACTTTCTAGGATACAGTCAGAGTATGTCTACATACCATCAAGCTCTACCATACACTGTACATAGTAGTGACATTCTTTAACCTTGTTTAGGATCGTAATGGTATTTACATCTATCATACATATTTTATCTTGAATGGATTTATTAAGTAAACAAAAGCCTTATTATTAAAGCTGCCAGATCAGTTAATAAGAACAACAACTACAACAACAAGCTATTTGGGGCTCTATGTATTGAGGGTAAGAAAAATAGCAAGAGCAGGGCAGCCAACAGGCTAATGGTGTAAAGAAGAGCAGTTCACGCATGCAACTACAAACACAGCAGGGAGTCTTAACAGAAGTGCAGCAGTTAAACCACTACAGAAATTCAGAGGACAGACTACTTCTAGATGACAGGATCCAAGAAAGCTTCTTACAGGAGATGGCCGCAAGTAGCAATGACCCTTTCTTGCCCATTTTAAATATTCCTATGTAGTGATTTCAGCAGGAAAAAAAAAATCTAAAACCCTGAGTAGCTATTCAAAAAAAAAATACACAACCTATACCAAGACTTAGGAAACTGAAAAATCCAGTAGATGGAAATTTAATGGTATGGCAGACACTGCCACAGAAAGGATGGCAGCTGGCTTGTCAAGATCTCGTCTTTTCTCGCCATTTTATTCATTTAATTGGATGACACGCTGGCCTACTCTAGACAATTTTAGCACATAGACCCAGAAATTGAGGGTTTTATCTTTTCTGAGCACCTTTCCCCAAGGCAAAGGTATAATGTTTTGTCATTATATTGCCAGAGACGGCACTGGGGGTTAAGGTGGAAAATGTGAATACAAGTGGATGGATGAGCACACTGAAACAAGAAAAAGAAAATCAAGTACATGCTTTTCAGGCCTTGGCTAAGGACAATGGCAGCCAAAGGATACCACTGTTGTGGGGATGGAGAAGACCATTTTTGGATGGCACATCAATGAAAAAGCCTATAATCTTGGAGTTATAGAAATGGAATCTGAGTTATAATTGCTATCTATATTTGTAAATCTAAGATGGCAAAAGAGGCATCACAAACATTTGAGAAACTTCTGGCTTAGTTCCTCAAATGAATGCAGATATAGCACTGTAAATGTAAATTAATATCTAAAGACTGAGTTTTTATTTAAAAAATAAGCCAGAGGGCAGTGCCTGTGGTTCAAGGAGTAGGGCACTGGCTCCATATACTGGAGGTGGTGGTTTCAAACCCGGCTCCAGCCAAAAACTGCAAAAAAAAAGGCCACAAAACTATCTTCTTAGTTAATACCCAATAAATAACTAGTTAAATCTGTTGGTTAATTTTGCTTATCTCAAATTTGCCTGGGCCAAGACTTTAGATAAAAATGCCAAGGAGCTAATTAAAGTATAAAATAAAATAGACTGGTTCATAGGGCAGAAAAATGGTCAGCAGAATACAAAGAACTGAATTATTAAAAATTTAAGTTATAAAAGAGAATGACCTTTATAAGAAAATAGCACTCTGCTCCAATTTATGGAAATGGTATCAACTACTAGCCATGGGACTTAAGGCTACATAAAAGTGAAGAATTCTCAGGCATGTTCCATCAACTGTGTGACATCTAACATTCCCATTTGCTGTAACTGCTGCCTCTTTGATATTTTCATCCTGAGTTTCCTCTCTTTGCCAACCTTGTAGGGCCAATAGCATAAGATGGTGCAGCTGGTATACAAAGTTCCTTCAACACAGCCAAGTGAGTCACTGAGAGAGAAATACACGAAAAGAAAATTTAAAGGGGAGCCTACAAGGAAAACATTTAAAAGGGCATCTGGGCGAATGGTACATTATGGCAGTAGTATCCTCACTATTAGAAAAAAAGTCAAGTAAAAGCCACATAATAAGTAAAGGGGGACACAACAGACATTGTGCTTGAAGTAAGCTACTAATGGCTAGGAGAACACTAATAAGCCAGATAAACATCTTGCGCCACCAACTTACGGTAATCACCAACAAATACATTTCACTGCTATTGTGAAAAGAACACTATGCCACTTTTATCTTTATAAAATAATACTCTCCAAAGTGATGCTGTGAGTTATTAAGTCTGGTAAAAACTTGTGACATACTTTGATTTCCTCTAAAAGTTCACTCTCTTAAGATTTACTTCATTCAGCTCAGTGGCTGGGGCACCACCAAGCATACACTGGAGCTGGCGGGTTTGAATACAGCCTGGGTCTGCCAAGCAATAATGACAACTGCCACCAAAAAACAGTTGGGCGCTAGGGCAGGCACCTGTAGTCCCAGCTACTTGGGAGGCTGAGGCAGGAGAATCGCTTAAGCCCAAGACCTTGAGGTTGCTGTGAGCTGTGACGCAATGGGACTCTACCAAGGGCAACATAGTGAGACTCTGTCTTGAAAAAAAAAAATTTACTTCATTCATTGATTTAATTCAGTATTTACTTAATGATTTAGCAATAGTACGCTGGCTTGGGGGAGAGGTGAAGAGAGAGAGGAAATAGGGGAAAGAGTAAAAACAGAGACATGGACAGGTCCAAGATTTTTATTTTAAAGGAATTCATAATTTAGTAAAAAAGATAAAATATATTTGTAAATTGTGATTACTTTTGCTTTTATGATTACTAATTCACATAATTATATATGTTTACAGATATAGTGTGATATTTCAATACATACAATATGTATTGGACAAATCAGGGTAATTAGCATATCAATCATCTTAATTAAGTATTTATCATTTCTTTGTGTTGGGAATATTCAAAATCTACCCTTCTAGCTATTTGAAAATATGCAATAAATTATTGTTAATTATAGTTACCCTGCCATGCTATAGAACACTAGAACATATTCCTCTTATCTAGCTGTGCTTTGTATCCATTAACCAACCTCTCACTATCCTTCCTCTGCTTCCCTCCCTCTAGTAACCACTACTCTACTCTCTATTTCTATGAGATCAACTTTTTAAGCTCGCACATGTGGGAGAACATGTAGTATTTCTCTTTTTGTGCCTGGTTATTTCACTTAACATAATGTCCTCCAAGTTTATCCATGTTGCTACAAATGACAGAATTTAATTTTTTTGTGGCTGAATAATATGGTGTTGCATATATATGCCACTTTTTCTTTATCTAGTTATTTGTTGATGGACAGTTAAGGCTGATTCCCTATCTTGGCTATTGTGAATAGTGCAAAATAAACATGGACTACAGATATCTCTTTCATATACTGGTTTTCTTTCCTTTGGAAATATACACAGAAATTATGTGATTCTTAAGAAGGTCCAACTGTTGTAGAATGGAGACTGATACAACTTCTAGGTGAAGAGATCAAGAAATCATCTTCTTGAGTTCAGCATAAAAGAATAGAGGTATCTGATCAAAGGTAGAAGAGATGGGAGTACTGCAGGTGGAGGGGAGGAACAGGCCTGTGTGAGGAATGTGAAGCTACCACTTTGGGTGGGGCTTAAAGTGGAGATGAGAGCTCAGACTCCATCAGTAGCTTGAGGTTAGAGAGCTCAGCAATACTTTTACTTGGCTTGGGTCAGCTTCCTTTTCCCATTTACTATAACTCTTCTAAACTCTCATTAATCACCTTTGGCCCCTACCTATTACACCATTATCAGCTTACCTAACCTCTGACTGCAAAGAGAAAAGAGCCTCACAGTAACGAATCCCTTACTTTCTCACCACCTACTCCCCAAACCAAAATATACATTCCTCAATCTTGCCTCCTGCCTTGAAGAATGAGAGATTCTCTAAACTTTCTCTTCCTATCCCCTCCTGATTTCTCAAAAATTATACCACCATGAATTCTTTCACCTTCAGCTTTTCCCCTACTGAATCTTCTCAGCCTTTAAAAATACTCAACTCCATTCTTCATATCTGACATGGCTTCGCTTTCTGTTGATCACTCCCGTGCTCTCCTCTCCATCAGCAAACTCACTGCAGGAGTCACCTAAATGTGCTATCTCCACTCATATCAATCTTCACTTCATTCAAATGTGCCTCCTGTCACCCACACTCCTGTAAAATTATTCTGAGCTGACCAAATACATTGCAGCTGCTACACTTTAAAGGAATGTTCTCAGACTATGTCCAAAGATGTAATAACACATCTTTGTAACAACATCTTTGGACACATTAGAATCCATATAAATTTCTGCTATCTTAGAGAATGTATATCCATTAAAGTCTATGAGTAGCCAACTATATAAATAGGCCCAACTGCTGTTAGAAAAGTCTGATTCAAATAAAATCAATATTTGCAAGTATAATCTTATGACCATTTAAAGCCACAAAGAGAAAAGGCAACAGTTTTTTTTTCTAAGTCTCAAAAGCATTTATAAAGATATAAAGACATAAATAAGACATTTCTTCAGTGATTTGCTCCTAGGAAACATCTTTGTAATTGAAATGAATCATACTCTCTTTCTACTATATGCCATCAGACAGTCCATAAATATCTCACTCATGGATCAAAGGAGATGTAAAAAACATGAGGTGTAATTACTTTTACTGCGTCTCCTTAAAAATGAACATAATTAATTCAGAAATCTCAAAATAAGACACTATTTTGGGATAACTGTGATGATGAGAAAGCCAATAGATCTTATTTTATCTGAGAACAAGTAGTAAACTGCATATGAAGATAATACACTGTCTTAGAATACTAAGAAGGGAACAATTTACTCACCAGTCTTGGAGTATTTATAAAGTCAGAAGCGCTACTTTCACAATTCCCTCAATTTTTTATTCCTTTTGTTTTCTACTTTGTTAGATTCTGAGACTTCATGACAATTAAGAATAAACTCTCTAACTTAGCTCTTGCCACTTAAAAATATGAACTCTGGGGTCTAAGCAGGCCAGTCTCCACTGATGAACAGCTAACCCTAATTGTACCCTCTCAATTTCTTTACCAATTCAAATCCTGCCATTCCTCAAGATTTAATTCAAAGCCCAGTTCTCCAAACTCTGTCTTTTACTCTGCTAAGGGTAAAAGGGTACTCACCATGGGTTTTCTTTACTTTGCAGTTGTATATTGTTTCTAGGCACTGGGTCTTACACTAACTTTCAAAAATTTTTATTCTGATACTGTCACCATTAAGTGTTTGGTAAAACTGATTTAGGCATATGAGTTACTATAGCCTAATTAATAATATACGTAATAATAGAGACAACATGTTACAGATGCTTTTTACTGATGAGAAATGTTATTACTAATATCTATAACTAAAAATTATTGGTAAACTTTGGAAACTTCATTTGTATTTAGTATTATGAACCTGCTGTGGTCAGTAAGACACCATTCTGGATGAAAACAAGTCAATCTAGAGAAAAATGGTCAATTCTCCTTTAGGCACTATGGATTATAGTATGAGTTATTTCCATGTACTCATACCAGGAATAGTATGCAGTTCCTCTCCTAAAGCAGAAGCATACCATTGTCAAGTTGGTAGGTTCATCTAGGATCAGTCTGCAAAAACAGGAATAGTCTATTGTTTAACTCTGAGGAATGCTGGTTAACTGAACTCAGATTTGCTGCCAACAGGAGGGACAACTGTGTCTTCTTATTTCACTGTAAGTGAGCTCACTGCCACTATGCATCCCTAAGACTTTAATGCAATGAGAATAATACAGGAGGGCCCCTATGCCTTGTGCTCTAAGAAGGTCAGCACTGAGGTTTACGTTTGACTAGAGCAGCTTTCCTTAGCCTGGATAACGACAGGCCGTCTCTTCAAGCCCTATCCGTGCATATACTTTGTTACCTGACTTTGGCACTTTGGGCCATGTTTCACTTATTTCACCTTCTGCTAAAGCCCATGTAAAATTCTATGAGGGAACAGGGAAAATAAAAGTCATACTAAGAAATCAGGATTCTCAAACTGTTGTACAACAGTTTTAAAAGTTCTGTCAAAATCCCAAACTACTTTTAGCTTACATTTATATAATGAAAAATTAATCCAAAGAATTGAGAATTTTCGAAGGTAAAATCTATCATTTCAAAGCAAGTGGTTGTGAACCTACAGATAAGACAAAGAACTCTCCACACAGATTTCTCACATTTGCCATCTAGGAAATTGTGTGGTACCCTCACACTGTCAAGAGCTAGTTGTTTAAAAGCCCACAAATACCCACATACTGTAGATTATTTTAAAATATGTCACATACGGTAAGTAATAAGGAATCACAGACAGATGTTTACTTAACAGTCTTCAGATATTTGTTAGAAAAAGTATTTCAGCCATTACAAGGCATGTAACATTTAACAGTAAGGCCAGACATAGTAGCTCACGCCTATAATCCTAGCACTCTGGCAGGCCTAGGTGGGTGCATTGACCGAGTTCACGAGTTCAAGACCAGCCTGAGCCAGAGCAAGACTTTATCTTCGAAAATAGCCAGGTGTTGTGGTGGGCACCTATGGTCCCAGCTACCTGGGGAGGGTGAGGTAAGAGAAGCACGTTGAGCCCGAAAGTTTGAGGTTGCTGTGCTCTGGGACGCCCTCTATCAAGGGTGACAAAGTAAGACTACCTCAAAAAAAAAAAAAGGTCATGGTCAAAGACAAAGACAAATAGCACAAACATGGAGGCTGCTGTCATAACATTTAAGACAGCTATGTTTTTCAAGTAAAATATTAAAGTGAAAAGAACCCAAGAAATTGTAGATTATTATTTGTTAGTTTATTACCATCAATTAAAACTAAAACTGGAAAGGATACTTCATAAAACAAAAATTGAGAAACAAATATAAATTAGTGGTTTTATTATTTTGATTTCTTTTTCAATTATTAATACCACTGTCTATGAAGATAAATGAACCACAGTGAAATCGTTTGGATTAAGTTACCAATTATCACAAAATAAAATACATCAAAATATGCATTTTTGATATATGTATATTTTCTGACAGATACTCAAAGGTTATAATCTTACCAAGTAGGATAATCCTTTGAATGTATTCCAGGTAGTTAAATGTAATACTCTTGCATGGATGGAATGAACACCATTGAGGACATTCTTTACGCTCCCATATAACTTCATTAGGAAAAGGCTGTTGAATTAGAAAATTACTGGCATTCTTTCAACATCTCACACTTTAAAGCAGTATAGAGCAGCCGGCTTCCAATAACTACCCAAGTGAGTTTCAGCCCAGATTGTGTAACAAAGTGAGTGTGGATACTTTTAGCAGTCAGATCAGGGAGCCTATGTAGCAAAATGCACAAAATAATATAATTAATAATACATTATGTTAACATATAATATGATCTATACAAATAAAATGGAGAAAAGAACTCATTTAGAGAGTCAATTTTCAGTATTAATAAGTAATTGGTTTCTATATTTAGTTTCATGTTTTTGTGAAACTATTTTTTGGTTATAATCTATTTTTAAAAGTGAGGCACATGGACTTGGTTTTGTTTGTGTATACATACATACCCAGCATGGTTAGTATTGTTTTAATATTATTTTGTAATACTCAAACAGCAATTTATTATGAAAAATGCAAGAAAAGGTCCTAAAAACTGGAAAAAATGCAGGAAGAATATTTTTTCTTTTATTTTTTTAGAGACAGAGTCTCACTTTTATCGCCCTTGGTAGAGTGCTGTGGTGTCACAACTCACAGCAACCTCCAACTCCTGGGCTTAGGCGATTCTCTTGCCTCAGCCTCCTGAGTAGCTGGGACTACAGGCACCTGCCACAATGCCTGGCTACTTTTTGTGGCAGTTTGAACCCACCACCCTCAGTATATGAAGCCGGTGCCCTACACACTGAGCCACAGACGCTGCCCAAGAATATTTTCAATAAGGAAGAAAAAAAAATCTATAAAGTTAAGAGAAAAAAGATACAATCTTAATAAATAAGAATAAAGAATAAAGGAGAAATAAGAAAAACCTTTTTTGGACAAACCCAAAAAAGAAATGTAATACTTTCACAGTGAAATTCCACACTGTATAAAATCAAAAGACAAGCATAAGCTCCTGTTAAGATGAATTTCTACATTCAAAGGTTTGCAGAGTTCAGATTCAGGCCCAAATCACTTCCGCTGAGAATAAATTTTGGTATTCATATGAACAGGAAGCTATCGTATATTGTTACATACATTTTGCATATTCACTGAAACTCATACACATCTTGGTCCAAACAGTGTTCTAGAGACACCACTGTGCAGTGCACATCTGCCACACAGAGAATTAACACGGCGGCACAGCTACCCACATTCTCTGCTGCTGTGTCTCTCTCACCCGTGCCCTCCCTGGAAAAACTGACAGAACGTTTCCATGTATGTAACAATATTCTTCACAGTCAGTCCACAGAAAGTTATCACTCAAAGGCAATTCTACAAAGTTTACTTACAAAAGCTTCTTCCACAATTCTGAATTTTAAAATAAACATTTTATAAATGTCACAGTTAGCTTTATTCAGTGTGTTACTCTTTTAAAAAAGTATAAATATAATAGGACACAGACATTCCTTTTTGATAAATAAAATATAACACTAACATAATTTTTACTAAACTATAAAAATAATCTTCTAACTAATAAAATAACATTATTTTGAAAATATTTTTATAAATATTACTTGCAGTCATTACTTGTAAAACCCGGGCCTACCTTCACCATAATGGGCATTTATTACAGTTGGCTGGCACTAGAGATACAGTGTATAACTCTAGGACAAAACGCTTTTCCTATTAAAGTCAAGTGGTACAGAGAGACACAGGCTGCAATGACTGTCTCTATAGTACCATCTCAGAATATGAAACTTGGAACCATGGAATATAAACCATGGAAACATTTAAAAGACACATTTCCATACTGAATTTTACTGATCAAACACCAAAACCTCACTCATTTAAATTCTTCTTCTAAAGGTATACATAATATAAACCATTTTTTTAAATCTCCATTTTATCCTTTAGTAGTTAAAAAAACAGGAGAGTATCCATAGTTTAGTGGGTTTTTGTTTGTTAGTGACATTCTTACTCGGTTGCCCAGGCTAGAGTACCATCGGGTTAGCCTAACTGAGCAACCTCAAACTACTGG
Organism: Galagoides demidoff; assembly: GCA_963574575.1. Taxonomy (NCBI): domain Eukaryota; kingdom Metazoa; phylum Chordata; class Mammalia; order Primates; family Galagidae; genus Galagoides; species Galagoides demidoff. The sequence continues at coordinate 26,247 of CAUYQV010051863.1, read as the reverse complement.
GTTCAAGCGATCCTCCCGCTTTAGCCTCCCAAGTAGCTAGGACTATAGCTACTGGCCATGCTAATTTTTCTAATTTTAATAGAGAGAGAGTCTGCTTTTTCTCAGTCTGGTCTCATAATCCTGAGCTCAAGAGATCCTTCTGCCTTGGCTTCCCACCATGCTAGGACTACAGGTGTGAGCCACCACGTCCAACCCCTAAAATAGTTATTATCTGCTATGCATTTGCCTCAGGTAGCCCTCTGGTACTGATATAAATCTCGCCTCTGTTGCAATGAAGGGGTCCCACATAAATAATATCTTAATTGTCTAATTTCTAGACTGAAGGTGGTAGGAGCATTACCAATGAGATGTGCATACATGTACGTGTGAGTCACTAAACATTTGTATAAAACCATAAACTTACTGAGTATCTAAAATAGTCATGGCACTATATTAGATATCAAATGAGACACAGAATCTATTCTAATGGAGTTCATGGTCAAATGAGAGTGAAAAACGAACAAAAATTAAAATCACTGGTTAGAAAAAAAGTGTGAAAAAAGTGATTAAGACAGTTGTGTAGAGTATGATGAGAATAAGATGAGGGAACCTGAATAATCAGGAGAGATCAAGAAACTGAATTAAAAAAGGTACTTGAACAGTCTTGAGGATCCAACAGGAGCAGCTAGATGGTGGGAGTAGCATGAGATAAGTGAGTTGCATTGAGCTGGTCTGAAGAGAGGGCATGGATTCACAGCCAACAGGCCACACCAGGACCTGACCTGTGAGCAATGGTTCACTTATTACATAAGGCACTATACTATTTCATTAATAGTGTATCCACTGCCGAGGATGCAAAAAACTCATATAAATCCCAACTGCTTTCTAAGGAACATACTGGCAAACCTGTTTGGAGGTAAGGTGGCCTTCAGTTTATGTGTGAAATCTCATTAGGCTCTTTAATTTCCCTAAGAGAATCCTACTCTCACAGAAGTTAAGAGTAGGGATCCCAAACTCTTCTGGGGGTGGGAGTAGTTTGAATAAAATGCTGTCTGTCTGTACTTTTGAGTTGAGACAATGTAAATCCATATGGAGTCCAAATGTTTTGTCCTTTTACAAGATTTTTTCTCATTATGCCATTAGCCAACATAAATGAACACTACTATGAAGTTATGTGGAATGACCCTAAAATTTTAGTTTCTCACATAAATGCTTTTGAGAATTCTGATCATGACAATGTACCACATCTTCTTTGTGAAGAACCATGGCAGATATTTCTCTCAAGTCTTTCAGAAATGTTTTTTCTGAGCACCTGGTTTGCTTTCATCTTATGGGCCTTGTCAATGTACCATTCAGTTTCTCAGAGCAAATTTTTGGACCCCCCATATTTTATAGGAACCCAGAAACTTATATATTTTGCATACTAAACTCACATCTAGTTTTTGAAAACTTTTACCCACATTTTCTCTTTATCTTGATTTCCTCTTTTATGTTCCAGTGCTAGTGCTATATCATACGTATTTGTCAGTTTAAATCTCTAATGGAACACACTAGGTTATAAAATTAGATTGACCAATTCATTGATTGGTGCAAAAAGTTTACAGAGTATTTATTATAGTCAGGCCCTGTGCTCAAGAATGGAGATAAAAAGTCAACAAAATAGACTGGATTCTGATGGTCAGAAAACTGAGAGTTAATGGATAAAACAGACAACTAAACTAGCAATAATGCAGTACAAACACATATATACAGAAGGTGCCGAAAATGTATACACATTTTAAGAAAGGAAAAACTGTATTAAAATTGTAATACTCAATATATACCCATTACAAAAGATGAACACGAGTCACACTGAGCACCTTCTATAATGGCAGAAGACAAACGTGACCTGAGTATTACAAATTTAACAGTTTTTTTCTTTCTTAAAATGTACGTACATTTGGGGGGTACCCTTCGTATATGTATAAAGTACAGTAGGAAAAGCATCCATGCTGGACCATAAAGCAAGGTATCTAAGCTTAGGATAGCTGTCAAGGCTTGCCAAATGAACTGTAGGTGATGCTATGGCTACAATGGAGAAGCTATGGCTACAAGGAGGGTACTGTGCATTCCCAGAGAGAAGTGTGGTTCAGTAAGGCTAGAACAAGGGCTACAGGTAGGGGGGTGGGAAATAAGGCTAGACAGGGAGGTCATAAAGGGCCCGGTAAATCATGTTAAAGTAGATTTAACCTTGGAGTACTGTGACATCTAATGAGGGTTTCGACTGGAAAATGACAATCAGATTTGCATTGTAACATTTACTGAGTGCTTACTATTTTTCCAGCCAATGTGCTAAGTGCTTTATGTATAAGATTTCAACAAATCCTTACAAGAGCTGTATGAAGTCACATAAAGTAAGTACTGTTGTTATTCCTATTTCCAAATGATGAAACTGAGGCCGAGGGAAAGTAATGTGACCAGCTACACTGATAATCTTGGTGAAACTGGGATTTTTATTCTCTGATTAATATAGGGGGTACATATGAGTAGGTTACATAGTTTGCTTTTGTAGTGTTAAGTCTGGCTTATAGCTGTGCCTTCCACCCAGGAAGTATGCAATATACCTGGGCAATGTATTCACTGAGTGGGAATTTACCCAATCCCTTTCCTCTTTACTGGAATGAGATTTTCTCTCACATGAGCATGTAGTTGTAAACCTACTGGTTTTAATTAAGTAGTGAGTACATGTGGTGCTTGTGTTTTGCATTCTTGTGATACTTCACTTAGGAGAATGTGCTCCAAATCCATCCAAGTTGTTATAAAAGATATGAAATCTTCACTTTTTTATGGCTGAAGTATATTATGATATACACATACCGCAGTTCATTAATCCATTCATGTATTTAAGGGCACCTGGGTTGTTTCCACATCTTTGCAATTGTGAATTGTTCTGCTGTAAACATTTGAGCGCAATTATGTCCTTATGGTAAGATGATTCTTTTTCTTTTGGATAGATACCTAGTAATGGGGTTGCCAGGATTCTGGGAATTCTATCCCAAGTCTCTTAACTCCAGAGCCAGACCACCTAAAGCAGTAGGCTGCCACCTCCTTCCATAAAACGGTTTGATGCTCCAGCTATAATGTGGACAAAGGAATGGTTAGAACAAGACCAGAACTGGAAAGACTAGCTGAGTAAGCTGTATGATAATTCAGGGAGATATAATAGATGCCCAGACCATAATACTATTAAGAATAAAATAAGAGGTAGAATCAAGACCCTGTTTGGGATTTCACAGTATGTGAGAAGGCAGAGGGAGAAGGCAGAGGGAGGGACAAATGACTTCCAGGTTTCTGGCTCGAGCAACTGAGTTGGTGATACGTAGTATATGATGGTTAAGACAAAGGCTTTATAGCCAGAGTCCCAGTTCTGCTACTTAAAAGCTGAAAGATCTTGGACTATTTCACTTTTCTGTATATCAGTTTCCTCATGCATAAAATACAGATATTAATACCTCCTTCCAAAATTAAATGGACTAATTCACATGAAGCACTTAGAATGATACTGACACATAAGCTAGGCATTCAATTAGTGTTAGCCATAATTATTACCATCGGCATGGGGAATATGGAAGGAAAGCAGCATAGAGAGGAAAGACAAATTTAATTTTGGACACAGTGAAGCTGAAGTACCTACAGAACCTCCTAGTAGACAAGGGATGCACATATGGCTCTGACCGAAGAAAAGGCTTTTGGACTTAGGATTTAGACTTAGGAGTCATTAGTATATCGGTGAAAATTTAAGTCACCAACCAAATGACATGCCCAGGGAGAATGTGTGGTATGAGAAAAGAAATGACTCTAATAGAGCCTTATAATGAACAAAGACATTCAAGGGACAGATAGATAAAAAGAATCTTCTGAGGAATATGAGAAATGGCCAAAGGAGGAGAAAAAAAATTAAAGCCAAAAAAGAGTATATATCAAGCAGAGTCAACAGTGCCAAATGTTGCTACCATAAGAGGGGAAGTAAGATAAAGGTAGAAAGGGTTCACTAGACTTAGAAATAAAATCTTTATCCTTAATGATCTCTAGGAGGTCATATGGCCTTTGTTGTCCTTTTTGGAAGGTAAAATGTATTAAGTAGCTATTAACAAAGGTCTACCATGCTAAAAGTCCTATTAGAGAGAAGAAAAGTCATTCTAGTTAACTACTAGGTCATTATGAAATGTCTGATTTCAAATCCTGTAGTTTATTATATCTCAAACAAGAAGCAGTACAATGAAGCAAAGCATTCACCTAAACCATAGACACAGTTTTGCCATCTTTTTTAGTAGAGATGGGGTCTCACTCTTGCTCAGGGTGACTGCCAACTCCTGAGCTCAGGCAATCCTATTTCCACCTCTGTAGTGCTAGGATTATAGGCATCAACCACTGTGCCTGGCCACAGTTTTGCCATCTTGTTGGTGGCTTGTTCATGCCAGCAACAAAAAAACCTGGAGAGTGAATTCTGATGAAATAATGAAAGGCATTTTCCACAGCTGTTGAGAACTGAATATTTTTCTTTGCAAGAAGTGGTCTAGGCAAGGCGCCTGTGGCTCAATCGGCTAAGGCGCCAGCCACATACACCTAAGGTGGCGGGTTCGAATTCCCAGCCCGGGCCCGCCAAACAACAATGATGGCTGCAAGCAAAAAATGGCCAGGCGTTGTGGCGGGTGCCTGCGGTCCCAGCTACTTGGGAGGCGGAGGCAGGAGACTCGCTTGAGCCCAGGAGTTGGAGGTTGCTATGAGCTGTGATGCCATGGCACTCTACTCAGGGGGATAGCTTGAGGCTCCGTCTCAAAAAAAAAAAAAAAAAAGAAGTGGTCTAGAGCCTGAAGGGAAGTCATAGTTAGTGGGAGAAGTTCTAGTGAATATGATGGATGACAGAGAATGTCCAAGTCTAGGCTCTGTAGTTGGGCAGCGTTGTTTGTGTGATGCGTGGCTGAATGTTGTTTTGGAAGATGATTAGCCTGTTTCTATTGACCAATTTCAGCTGCATAATTGCAAGCACCCTCATCATTTGATCCGACTGGTTGCAGTAGACATCCACTGCAATCAGCTGACCAGGTTCCATGAAGCTCTAGTGCAGTGGTTCTCAACCTTCCTAATGCCACAGCCCTTTAATACAGTTCCTGTGGGTCACGACCCACAGGTTGAGAACTGCTGCTCTAGTGGATAATACCAGGGGTGAGACACCATTAGCTTCTTTTTGATGACTATTCAATTTTAGAATGTGTTTCAGCACTTCATCTTTATCCAACTAACATGCCAAATGCTTGTGATTATAAAAAAAAAATATTCTCTTTTCATCACATATAACAATATGGTATAGAAGTAGTTTTTTTTTTTTTTTTGTCATGACAGCAAAGGCAAGCTTTGAGATCATTTTTCTTCTGATGTTCACTTAATTTACTCAGAGCTCATCTATCCAGGTTGTATACCTTGACAACATGTTTCAAATGGTCCAGTATTGCTGGAATAGTAACATCAATCTTTGCTGCTAATTCATGCAGAGGTTGAGATGGATTCACTTCCCCTACAACTTTCAGCTCATGGTTATCCATCCACCCTTAAAAAGCATCAGAATAGAACTCTCAAACCATCAATATACTATGCATTTATTAGCACATCCTTCCCAAACACTTATTAATATTTCCAGCTGTCTGTACTGCATTGGTTCCATTGATGGAACTCATATTCAAAAATAACACAGATTTTTTACTTATCCGTGGTTTCACAAAAATTGCTCTAAAAAACAATTTGAAAAATAATCACAAGCCAAAATGTGTGTTTGAAAGACTGAGGACATACCTTCACAATAAACTTAAAACAAGAAGTGACAAGGTGAAATGTCAGCGATATCAACTGTCAAACTTAATACTTAAGGAAATCTGACATTTCATACTTAATAACCTAATACAACTTGGAGATACTAGGAATGGACTCGTGTTAGAAATCCTCAAAGGAAGAATAATATTTGAAGGTTAAAGACAAGAACAAAGCATAATAAGTTCTAGCTGGGACAGATATAACTAGAGGCAAAATTTAGAAATCAAAAAGTATAGTCAGAAATGGTCAATTAATTCAAATAGTTTGGTTCACACTGCATGAAGGGGACTTCCGAATGGTAAAATTTAAAAAGTACATTGGATCTCTTCTTGGTCTCTTGGCTGACATCAGGTGTAAAAAGTACAGTGGAACCATATTCTTCGTCAAGAAATATGGAAATAACAACGATATTTAAAAAACTTTCCTTCCTGGAAAAAAGACCTACTTATTCTTTAATTCTCAGCTCCTCAGTGTCACTTAAAGTAAGGACAGGCTCTTCTTTCTTTATGTCTCAAGATATTTTCTGTTCACACCCAAGTCATTGAGGCCACTATGGAAATGTAGAAAAGTGGGACGTCTGTAAGAGATGTTTCCCAAGGCAATATAATACAATTTGGTGGTTGAATGAAATGAAATAGAACATAAAAATAAGATTTTTTAAAAAACCATAAGAATACTTGTATCATTTAATTCAGTAACTAGACTGGGAATTTATCCTAAAGAAATAATCACAGATGTGGATATATACTTTGGTATAATTCATAAAGGTGGAAAATTGCAAACAACTTTAATTTTGAACAACAAAGACTAAATAGTAGCCCCTCTGATAGAATAACATGCATACAGTAATATATCATACTTAGGAAAAATTATGTAAGGATGAAGGGAAAATATTCATACTATACTAAGTTAACAACTTTATAAACAGGACATATGAAGGAACTCTAATTTTGTCACATGTATGTGTATGTGTACATGTTGAAATACAGAAGCAGACTGTATGTCAAAAGATGAATACTGAGTATTTCTGAGAAGTGATTAGTAAGACTATGGGTACCTTTATTTTCTTCTTTAGAATTTTCCAATATTTTTTATGATACATATGTCTATTTTAATAAAAAATGCTATTATCATATTTTTATAGAAAGTGAGCCACTGTTAAATCAATTCATCAATGTTTGAAATTCTGTTGCAAAAAGAAAGAAAAAGAATCACAAATTGAAAGAATAGTTTAAATGTCATTTTTTTGTTTGTTTTAAAGACAGGAGGAATATACGAGGAATTGGTAAATGTAGGAATCTAAAAAGAAAATGAGGTTTACAAAGAGGAAATCCTTTATGTAGTTACTGCTGGCTCTACTATGAATTTTGTTTAAATGGGAATCAGGGAGAAATCTTGGATGGAGATAAAAAAATTTGAAGAACCCTACAAAGAATAAGTTTTTGTAGCATTTGAAAAAACCCCAGACTACTCTACAGTGGAAAAGAGCATGGGCTTTAGCATCAAACCTGAGTTTCAATCATGGGGCCGATGCAGCCAGTCTGAGCTTGGACCTGATTATCTGTGTTTTTGAACATCTCCACAGTTAATTCTACTGCAGTAAACAAACATGTATACAACTCAATGCCTGCAATGTGGTAGGTACTTGATAAATGTTATGTACAAATATAGGGCTTCTGTCATTTTTAAGGCTGTCATAAGACTTTTTTCCCGAAACACAATGACAAGATCTGTCACAAATGACTAGCTTAGATTTTTTGCTGTTGGAAGTGGGGGAAGGAGGACTAAAATGAACCAAGAAAACAATATAATTACCCTTTATGGTCGAGAGCAGTAGCATGACATTTGAAGATTCAACATGAAGAGATCCTAAAGGTCACTGACATATAGTCATGTATAATTTTGCTGTGGCAAATTTGATTAATTTCTGCTTCATAATGTGTAGGTCACCAGGTCATTTAGGGGATCTGTGTGCTTACCAACTCATCAGTATCCAAATCTCATTTAGATTTTATTGTACTTTATCACTGTAAATACATAAAAGATTTCTTCCTTATAAAACGGCCTCAAAAGAAAGTCAACTGCTAATCTACGGAGATATTTGCAAATTTGGGGAAATGGAAAAGGTCTCAGAAAATACTCTAGCAAATGTCAAAGGTCTCTGTACAATCACATCTTTTATAATGTAAGGGAAAGGTCTTATCCTCTTTCATAAGTAGTTTCTCGCAATAGAAAGCCACATGAAAAGGTCAGAGTGCATAATATATAATGCACTAAATATTTCAATAATTTGTCTGCCTTTCTTCCTTGCCTCCTAAAACATGTGGCTGTAGAAAGGGTAAAGGAATGCAGTCCTGGGAGAGGCCTGCTAACCAAGATGAATGTAATGTAAGTGTCCTTAGGCTCCCTCTCAAACAACAGATGGGTCTATAAGGGGGTAACTGTGCACTAAGCAAGGAAGTTCAAGAAATTAAAATGGGCTAACAATGCAGTTGAAGACTGAGCTGTCTATGACTGGGATACTGCTTTTATTTGGTAGGTAACCACTAGCATATTCAGAGTAAATGAGAATTACTGCAGACCAAAATGAGAGATACCAAAACAAGACTACCAGATAATACATTTGTAACTGGGGTGTTAAATCAGCAATTCTCTCCCCCTGAATACAGAGTGAAGAGTTTTGTTCAGGTGTGCTGATCCCAATTGTCTAGTGGGAATTTAATTTAATTTTAATTTAACCCTGTACCCTTTAGAATAGAATACCTTCGTATTTAGAATATGAACTAAATATGTATTAAAATATGCACTGTTTTTACTTTGAACTCAAAAAAATTTCATTTCAAACCTAAAACTAAAATATAGTAGTACCTCTGTAAGCTGACCACCCAAGGGATTGTAACAAACTAGTCAACATACAGAGGTGGTCAACATAAGAAACTAGACCTACTGTACTAATATGTACATGTGGTACATGTCTGGTCTATGAAAATTAGGTCAACTTAAGGAAGGGGTCAGTGTAGGAAGAGGGTCAACTATGGAGTTTCTACTGTATTTCTCTGTGATGATTTAGTTTTAATACATGAACTGATTTACTTGAGTGACTTGATCTAGAAATGAACAAACTAAAAATATGACCATTTGGGGCAGAAATTAAATTTTTAAAATTAATAATCATTCCAAACAATCCACTTAAATAAGAGTTACTTTACAACCACAATCTTCAGCCCAATTAGGTAAGAATTTTTCCTAGTTTACTGCTCAGGTCCATACTGGCTCTAACTCTGAGCCCTTTCTTGTATTCTTCCACAGTCATCCCCATTTCTTTCTTTCTTTCTTTTTCTTTTTTTTTTGACTATCCAAATCACATGCAATCTCTAATGCCTAAGGGAAATTCAGCTTTCTACAAGAAGCCCTGCCTGAGCATTTCAATACTATGTGATCTCTTGAACACTCTGATATTCAGCATAGAATCTATAAATTACATACCATAAAATATAGCACTTAACTTTATTTTCCTGTATTATTTTTATGTTTTTCCATGTGTATTATGTATCCATAACAACTGCAAACTCCCTGAAGACAGGGTTATATCTTAAACAGGATACCTGCTAACAAATAAAAAGTAAAAGTTTTGTCCCTTACCTCTAGCTACTCTAAACTAATCTCAAGTTGTTTCAAATGTGCACACATATGGTGACTAATTATTGCATGGATACAATTCAGTAATTGGCCTACAAAATGTTTAAGAAAATCAAATAATGGGCAGACCAAAACATTACTGGTTTGAAATCAAAGAGTTGTTACATTATTGTTAAAAATTATGAAGTACCAGAGATCATGATGAATATAATAATTTTTGGTATAATGACTTAAAGATTTAAAACCACGTAATAAATCTATTATAATTGTATAATTAAAAACACCCACACATACACAAAAATCTTTCCTCATGTGAAAGTCTCCTTCCCCTTCTTTTGAGTTTGGGTTATTTTAGAACTGGTTAAAAAAAAATTATGTAATCACATATTGAAAGGTTCTGTGATTAGAGGTACATATGAAATAATATCCCTAGCAAATCTTTACCAGTGTAATACATAATACTCTGAGAAGAAAATGTTAGAATCACTATATCGTCTTACTTTTCAGATGTAAGAAAAAAGCATATTCAACTCAATTAATATTGGTTGAGGCTTTATTGTGTGCAAGGTATTCTATATCCACAAAAAGACAATAAAGCAACTATAAACATGGTGGAAATCAGGTACTCAGGGTAAAGTCACATGTTTGGTGTTATATTTTAGGATATGTGTGTATTGTCCAAGTGTTCCTAATTTTGGTGAAATATATTGTCAGCAGAAGCAGAAAAACTATTTTCCTTATTTTGCACTTCCATTTATTCAATACTTTCTGCTAAAACTTTAAGCTTCTTGATGTTCTGAACTACTTATTTGCCCATTTGTTCCACCTACCCAATAGATGGCAGGGACATTGAGTTTAGTTATAAGTATGAACAGTGGAGATGTTACTTTGTTACTTTGTTTTAATATATGGAATATTTATTTACAATGGTCATTTGTTTTAACAGCAAGTTTCCTTTCCACACAATTTACTTCTAAAAGCAGATCTAAGGTCTAAAGATAAGAAAGCTACACTGAGCCCCTTTCTGAGTTTTGGATTCCTTTTATAAAAGGGCACTCTGGACTAGATGGCCCCCAAGATCTTCTTCACCTCTGATTCTTAACAAACTTTTCTCTCTTTGTTCACTTGACCCCTACCCAGAAAGGAGACCTGCCTTCACTCTCCTGCTGGTGCCTTCTTAGCCTCTGCTAGCTTCCCCTGTCATCTCAGGCTGCATCATGACCACCATCCCTCTATCACATTATTTCTTAAAGAAAATGATTCAGCTGCTACTGTTTAAAAGGTACTTTATGATTTGGAGACTTTGTTAATTAAAATCATACTATAAATATAAGAGGCAACAGGTTATAGTTAAAGGAGCATGGGCTATTCAGTTAGACAAACTGTAATCTAAAAACTTTGATGAAGTTCTTAACCTCAATCTCTGCTTCAGTTTTGTACTATGAGTTATATATTAATGATATCTACCAGCTAGGTTTGTTGCGAGAACTAATTCACCTTAGGTATATAAAATAATTAGCATAATGCCTGATACTTAATGTTAGCTACTATAACTATTATAATCATCCTCATATTTTTAATTTTTATCATTATATTCTACTGGTCCCATCCTAACTGAAGTAAATGGAATAATTTAACTGTCATTTCCTAACTGAAGCAAAAGGAATTACCTAACTGTGTTTCTCTTTTTTACTGATAGAGGCGGGGACAATCAGTTGCCAGTCTGGCAGGAAAATTACATATTGTGGTTGACTAGTACTCCAAGTGATGACTAAGTAATACACATTAACCAAAGTTATAAATTAGTTTCTTACTAAAATATTTTCCATATTTCAAAGCAAAGAGCTTTACAGATATATCCTTATCCTCTGTAAAATAATCTCTTGATTACCCTGCAGGTATTTAGGAAGATTTTTTTTTTTTAAATTTAGGAAGATCTTTATTAGAAAAGATGTGTCCCATTAGCAAACTTTTGTTAACAGAGAAATCTAGTAGGTGAATGTGTTTATGTCAAAAATATTGTTAAAGGAATCATTAAATACTATAAAACAGAAAATACCATTAAATGAGAAGGGTGAGTTTAAGGGAGATGTCATAATTAATGGTATCACATTTTTTAAGAAAAGTGTTACCAATTTTTTTGGAGACTTTCCATTACACAGGCATAAAGAACGGGGTTTCTCATGAGGCTTCTGTGGGCAGATAGACACTCACTAATCACATAAAATATGACTGTCAAACTCACAAGTCCATGTCATATTAGTTGTAGTCTCAGAATTTCAAAAGCTAGTTAAACTAATTAATAGGAACAACACTTTTGGCTTACCATGCCATGTGATTTTAAACTGAATGTGTATATCTCTTTAAAATCAGAGTACTTAGTTGTAAAGAAGCTTCCTTTTGATGAAGGTGGTACTTTGTATCTTAAGGCACATTAAGCCTTAAAGCAACCAAGGGTGATATCATTTAAGGAAGAAGAACCCTTATACCTCTTCTTACACAATGGTTCAAACCCTTTTCAGGTATGCACAGTTTTATGACAATGTAGCAATTACCAGAGGAACGTATTAATTTGTCCCACAAATCACCTTTATAAAATATGGCTTGCTAGAAACCAGAGTGGAGAGTACAATGTGTAAACAAGATTCTTCCACGAGGTCACTCTGGGCTTTGAATTATTCTTGAAAAATAAACACTTTGGTATGTATGGATATATAAACATACAAATATGCAGAACTATAATAAAAATACAGTTGGATTTGTACATAACAAAAATATCAAAACAGAAACATTTAAACAGGTGTGATACCATCAGTGGAATCACCCTGTCTTCACATGTCCTTGAAGAGAGATGACCTGAAACAAGTGTGAGCTGGTAGTATGAGTCACAAACAAACCAGCAAGCAGAATCACCAGGCTTTGTCCTGGACTTGAGTGACCTATGGAAACCTACTTACCACAAGGATACCAGTTCTATTTAACTATGAAATGGAGGTAACAGTACTTGCCTTCCTATAAACCAGTGAAGTGATTGGAATGTAAAATTATTTTTTAAGCTATAAAGAACTATAATCATCTAGTGAGAAAATGACAGATTCTCAAATCCTAAGAGCCAAATATTTGATTAGTGTAAGTAATAAGATATTTTTAAAATAATTTTCCACTTTGAGAAATATTTAAAAATGGAAACAGTCTAATTACATGTGTCATTTTCTGTGTGTTCAAAAAAAGAAGAGAAATTTTAGAAATATATCTTTTATATTCTAAAGAATACATGACTAAATATTTTAGTATGTGGGGCCAACTTATGATAAAAGTATAGCATCTCATTTCTTGAGATAAAGTGTACAAAAGTGCTCCATAAATTCTAAAGGACTATATAGAAAGTTTAGCAATTTCTGTCACTTCCATTAAAAAGTACACTTTGAGATGGGTGCTTACCTTCTCTTAAACGGTCTACCACAAAAGTAAAGCCTGTAGTTCTGGGATGTAAAACATATTCATATTTCTGAAGTCCATTCTTTTCAGCAAAATCGTTACTTCGAGCCTTGCTGTTTTCTAAACAAATTAGCAGACCATTAGAACCCATAAAATAAAAAGAGAAAAGTGAGGTAAGGGAAGAAGTGCAAAATTTCTTTGATTAAAAATGGCAGTTAATTGTTCTGCAATTACCAAATACAGTATATTGACTCAAATGAGAAGACATGAACATTTCAGATGGACTCTTACAATGATCCCAGACCTGTTTATTGAAATTTTAAAATCTTGTAAGTTTCCTGAAATTCACATTCAAATTCTTAAGATTCTTTAAAAGATTTCAAAAAGTTTTCAATGAAAGTTGAAATGTAAATAAAGTATTAAACAAACATTTTCATGAGATAGTACTTACATAATAAAATTAAAATACTAAAATAGAAAAGGCTAAAATAAAAATAAAAAGTAACAAAATTTAGGCATCCAGAAGAAATAACTAATAATCAAATAGATCAACATTTTTTAAAAACCCAGTAATTCAGGCCTTTAGTGCAAAGTAAAATATCTGCCTTGCTCAGGCACAGAGCATGCTAATATTACTACCCCAAACCACTCCACAACAGAATAGGCACATGATTAGCACATCATGTACAAACATCTGAACATGGTTTGGCTGAATATAGTTAGAGTCAAATGTATGTTCCAATTGTTGGCAAAACTTCTTTTTCCATTCCATGAGGTAACTTTCCAAGTTCCAAGAAGAACCAAACACATTATTCAGCAAATACATTTGGAAAAAGTAATGTGTTCAGAAATTTGGCCTCAACTGCTGGGAGAGATCACGAAATACCTTTTGATGACAACAGATGTTAGAACCTACAATCTTCAGCTGGATCCTGAATTTATAAACTATTATTCCAAGTCACAAGAAAAATACCTAAACACAATTTTACCAGGAATAAATTTAAGATCACTGAGTCCTCAAAACCTCTCAAAATCACAGATGCATTCCACAACACTAAAATATTCAAAGAACATTCTACAATAGAGGAATTGGGTCAATAAATAAAGGTCCCCATTCAAGTCAAAAGGAAAGGCCTGACACGTAAGAAGTGATAAGCTCCTCCCACGATCATCTCAGCACATCCTGGATGTAGTCTGCTGACAGGACTTTAAATGGGATTAGGAAAAACAGACACCATAAAGATGAGTAGTCAACACTCTTTAGTTTGCTCTTCTAGTTTGTCAGAAGCACTAGGGATTCTGAAGACAGAACTGAACTCTTGTACAATTTGAAAATAAGTATAAATAATTCTAAAACTAACAGTCATAATGTGGGAAGAGGGAAATAATCAGAGACACTGAGAAACTGAGGCGCAGACTTTTTCCCTCCACGCCCACTTCATCTAGACATGCCCAACACTGTTATCATTACTAACTATACTAGCAGCTCACTTTCCAACCACAGCCTCCTGTCAGCTCAGTCCCTGTAGCTCTCCCACTTCAACACTCCCCTCATTCTCCTAAGCTGTTCTCAAACCAGCTGGACCTGTTCCATCCACAGGATCTGTGCAGTTGCTGCTTTTCCCTTTGCTCAGAATGCTTTTCACCCTTTCACGACCACTGCACGGTCATCTGACTTGTTCATTTACTCCTTACTTGAAAAGGGGCTTTGCCTAACCACCTTAAAAATAGCATCGATACCCCTTCAATTACTCTCCATCTCCTTATTCTGCCTTATTTTTCTGCACAGCATTGTGACAACCTGACCTGTTTAAACTAACTTATTAGTTTATTATCAGTCTTTCCTCATCGAGTATAAGCTTCATGAAAGTACAAACTTTGTTTCATATATAAAGCTCCAAGCACTCAAAAGCACTCAAATAGTCATTAAAAGAATTAGTTTAATGTAAAAGGATATTAAATTGTATGCAATAAAATTGATACAACATGGAAACAGCTTTCTTTTCAAATCAGGGAAATGGAACGCAAAATTATGGCTTACTGGGGTGGCACCAGTGTCTCAGTGAATAGGGCACCGGCCCCATATACCAAGGGTGGCGGGTTTCAACTGGCCCCAGCCAAACTGCAACAACAACAAAAAAATAGCCCAGTGTTGTGGCAAGCAACTGTCATTCCAGCTACTCAGGAGGCTGAGGCAAGAGAACTGTCTAAACCCAAGAGCTGGAGGTTGCTGTGAGCTGTGACATCATAGCGCTCTACTGAGGGTGACAAAAAGACTCTGTCTCTCAAAAAAAAAAAATTATGGCATACTAATTGTGAATGTTAATTTTATGTATCAACTTGACCAGGTCACAAACACCTAGGTATTTGGTCAAAGATTATTCTAGATATTTTTGTGCAGACACCTTTTTTGAAGATGAGACTAGTATTTCAATTAGTTGATCAAGTAAAGCAGATTACCCTCTATAATGTGAGTAGGCCTCATCCAATCAGTTGAAGACCTTAATAGAAAGATGTGCCCACTTTTCCCATACATGAAAGAAGGAATTTTGCCTCTACACTGCGTTTGGACTTGAACTGCAACTCTTTCCTGGATTCCACCCTGCAGATTTCAAACTTGCCAAGCCTCCAGAATAAGACGACCCAATCCCTTCTCTATACACATATTCTGTTGGTTCCATTTCTGTAGAGAACCTTAACTAATATACCAATATTAAATTACCCAACCTTTAAAACACAATTTCACAGAATGCGTGAAAGATTATAATATTAGCTAAAACATGAAAAGTACGATCTCAATTTTTCATCTTTCATAAGTTTATATTTATGTGCATATATACACACCCTCATATATGCCTACGTGCATGTATATGTGTCTGACTAAATGATCCAATATTAAATGTTCATTTATGGGCAGTGGGACTACAGCAATTTTTTGCATACTTCTATGTCTCTCAATTTCCACAGACTAGTATACATTAATTCCATTAAAAAGTCATAGCCAATAATAATATATAAAGATAGAATGTAAAGTTACATTTAAATGCATTAAACCTGAAAATGTGCAAGCAAGCTAGATTCAGAACTTAAGGTGAATTATAAAATATTCTCTTGGGCTGAAAAACCCAAGTTTAAAGTTAACTGTGGTAACAAAAAACTCCTTTTAATTAACAGAAAACTTTATCCAAATTGGAGATATATTCTTAGCCTTTTTGTCCAACTAAATAAAATTATCTGTATAATAACCGTTTTCTAAAAAAAGTTTTAAAATTTTAGGATCAGTCTGGTTTCTTTATTTGGCAAATAGTCTGGCTTTTGCAGTTGGTCTTAAAATGTAAATACCATTCGAACTTAAAAAAAAGATGCCTCCACAATATTTTCTGGTGAGCACTCCAGATTTCCAAATTATTAAAGTTCATCATCTATAAAAGAAACCTGAGAAAAAAGATTGAATAAAAAAAGTTTTACACATATATTTTGTGGACTCTTTAATGTTTGAACATATGAACACCTAATGTACTATCATAGCAGCAACACAGGACCTTTTTATCCATTAGCTTTTATTTACTAAAAACTTTCTAAGCTGCCATTGTTTAGTGTATGTTTTGGTATTCACAAATACATCATTTTAGTAAATAGCTTTCTGCACTCTATTAAACGAAGCTGATACTTTAATATCCATACTTAAGTATTATACATTCTAAGTATTATAAATTTAAATATGTCTGTCCATTATAATTTCTTAATGATAGCTTAGTTCTGGGAATCAGTCGACTTACAACAATATATATTCAAGGTTAAATAATGGGCAGCCAATATTATCCTATTATCCTCTTTAATACAAGTACTTTTCCAAATATGTACTATATAGTAAGCATGTATTTTAGAGATTTGCCTAGTATTTCAAATTACCATGTTTCATTTAGCTTAGTTCTATGTGCAATAGATGAGGTAAAGAGCTCCTTGTTGGTATCTGTGGTAAAAGTTTCCCAAAACACCTTAATTTCCCTCATTAGCTTATTATGGCTCAGTCACTCATTCACTTACTTAATACAGTAGAACCTCCCTAATCGGCCACTTCCCTACATTGACCACCTCCTTAACTAGTTTTCAGACCAGACATGTGTACATAGAGTACAGTAAGCCTCGTTCCTTATGCTGACCACCTTCGTATGTTGACCAGTTTATTGCAGTCCCTTGGTGGTCAACTTACAGAGGTTCTACTGTATTTAAATAAGTTGCAGTTTTCATCTGGAACTCTCTTTTTGAGCAATGGTTCCGTAAATTACTATGTCCACAGTATGAATCAGGATGTTCATTTACCTGTTCTAAGGGTTGTCTTTAGTCTATTACTAAAGATTTGGAAGACAAGTTCATGTTCTAATGCTCTATACTATTTGTGATTTTTAGACTTCAGTCTCTTTTCCCTCATGTAGCAGACCTTCACCTACTGGATCCTTCTCTGAAATTCTGCTTTCTTGAAGTCACCAGGGTATTAAAGGTAAATTTTGCTTTTTCAGTCCTAGGATTCTACAGACTCTGTTCTCCCCTACCCTCCCCAGTATCAACCAGAGCAGCTCTACTTTTATCCATTTATAGTCTCATATCTAGATATGGGGCATAATCTGAGAAAACCTGTGGTATAAAAACACAAAAACTGTTGATTTAGTAAGGATAACAAACTGTACAGTATTCTTGTTTTTAATCACTGTAAGAATTTCATGAAATCCACTGGCATTATTGGCCTATACAGTTTAGTATCAGAGTAGACAGAAAAGTTATAAACATGTCTTCCTGTGTCCTCTCTACAGCTCAATGGTGAATACATTTTCTTCAAGAAAGGATAAAGCCTTTCCTGCCTATGGTAGGGATAAGGCTTAAATATCTGGAGAAAGGCAACCTTAATTTAAATCACCAATAGTTGAAATTACTTACCATCAGTTCTTTTTCTTATAAGGAAGAACTTGAGGGAAAAGGGGTTAATGAATAAACAAATATCTTAGAAGAAGACCAGAGAATATATAGAACATGCTGGGCAAATTTAACGTAAAACATGATTTTATTTATTTATTTTAGAGACAGAGACTTCCTCTGTTGCCCAGGGTAGAGTACAGTGCCATGATCACAGCTCACTGCACCCTCAAACTCCTAGGCTCACTTAATCCTCCTACTTCCTTAACTTCCAGAGTAGCTATGACTACAGGTATAAGACACCATACCTGGCTAACTTTTCCTTACTTTTCAAAGATTAGGTCTTGCTATATTACTTAGGTTGGTCTCAAAACCCTAGCCTCAAGTGATCCTCCTGGCTCAGCCTCTCAAGTCACCAGGATAATAGGCATGAGTCACTTCATCCAATCTAAAACATGATTTAAAAACTAGACTCATATAACAATTAAAGTCTAGGGCAGCGCCTGTGACTCAAAGGAGTAGGGCGAAGGCCCCATATGCCGGAGGTGGCGGGTTCAAATCCAGCCCCAGCAAAAAACTGCAAAAAAAACCCCAATTAAAGTCTAATATTTTAAAATACATTCTGAGGCTTAAGTACATAAAGCTCTAGTATGGCAAGTGTGAACAGTAATCTTCTTGGGGTTGCCTCTCACAAATTTAATAGGTTGAAAAATAAAACAGCAGTTCTATGTCCTGATGTGCTGTTGTTACCTGAGTATGCCATGAATCTTACTAGTGTTCAGTTACTTCATCAGAAGAATAATTTTAGACTAGATGATTTCTAAGTTCATTCACGTTTTAAAATTTTGTGATCCAACCCAAACTACCTTACCTGTAAGATCAGTCCCTTCTGGGAAGATGAGGAGTTGAAGTGGTTCATGGATATCACAAAAATAATCAATCATGTCTTCAAAATGACTCTTGTCATCCTTCCATTTCCTATGAATAAAGATATAGGCAGCAGCCTGCATGGCCCAACCTAGAATCAATTTAATAAAAATCTATATTCAATTTTACTGCCAATATCCACATATTATTATTTGTTTTACTATAAATTATGTATCATAATAAGCATCTCAAGATAGACCATAAATTCAGCACTGATCCTAAGTTAAATAAATAACACATATACCAGAGAATTTTCTGAAGGGAGTTTGATAATCTTAAGGTTTGCAAAATTCTCAACATTTTGTCAAGCCAAAATTAGCTATTAAAACATCAAGGAAATAAACTTTCCCTAATATTTATACAACTAACCCATCCAAGATTTTATAATCCTAACTAAGCAGACAAAATAACCAAGCTACCTAGAAGACCTAAAAGGACGTGTGTTGTCAGGCTCACAGAGCAGTCAGCAAAGGATTGTCCTTAGGTCATGTTACAGCATTCTCTTTAATTATTTCCCTTTCTATATCACTCAATTTCTAAATGCAAGTGCCATTTTCAACACAAGCCAGGTTCTATTTTTTTTTTTTTTTAAAAAGGAAATTGTGCAAAGGCTACCAACCACATTAACTAGGGTGTACACCGTGACTACATTCTTTTTTCCTAGGGCAAATTAACCTTGCTACTTAAGAGGCAGCCGGAATGAATCCTGTTTTACATTACTGGCCATCTCCTCCTGGCCACAGACAACTGGAACTACTGGGGTAGACACCTGCCTCAAGGCAGCCAATCCATAGTGTACGTTCAAGAGCCCAAGAAGCATGAAAAGCTTGGGACAAAATACCCAGGTTAATTGAGTGTTCTCCCTCAGAAATTTCACAACGGACAAACAACAGAGATAGCTGAGGCAAGAGAAAGCATATTAGAGTAAAAGGTCAAGCACTCTAGATGCTGAGCTGAGTTGCCTAAAGCTGATTTTGATTCATAACAAAAGGCAGTTTTAATCTCTACAAGTCCTTGCCAGTCTGTGGATTCAATTCTTGGATATCTATGAGCATCCAGCTCTTTTGCCGTGCATATCTTTATAATATATTCCCATTATTTCAACTGGTAGGGATGTATGGTACTTTCTTGTAAACAAAGACACCACTAAAACAATAGCTATCATCATTTGTAAATACAGTTGTACCATAAGAATATATAAAAATGATTATTAAATTGTTTGTCAGTGATTTAAAAAACACACATACGTACAACTGGAGGAGTTTATTTGAGAAACTAATACTTTCTCAAGTTTACTTGACAAAATCTAAACTAGAATATTATATTCTTTAAATATAAATAAGCACATGCACACAAAAACATGAACCTTAGTGTAGAGGTCTTACTGATAAGCATGCTTAATTTGGGGGGTGCATTTGGCTGAAAACAAAATTTGAGGTTCCAAATCATTTTCACCTCAGAATTTCAAAGCTATTTTCCAATCTTCTATCATTTAATGTGATAACTGAGATATCTAGCTATACAAACTTGCATATATAACCTAATTTTTCCTAATGAGATAATTTACTTCTTTCATCTGGAATCTTTATGATTTTCTTTTTACCCATGGTTTTATAGAATTCCTTATTTGACATCATATTCAAAGAAAATCCATTGCATTAATCATCCAGCTCACTACTTTGATCTTCAGCTGCATCTGTCCTGCTTGTTGAGTTTAACAATCTTATTTTTAATCTTCAAGTTGTGCAATAGGTCTGTTTTCATAGCATCCATTGTCATGAAGAAACAGTATACTTAAAAACGCTGACTATTTAATGTTCACTAGGTTCCTGGTATTGTTCTAAGCACTTTGCATTCAATTAATTCTCAAGAAAACATATGAATTAGGTAAACTTAATATCCCCATTTAATGGATGAAAAAGCTGAGGGGCATTTGAGGCCCAAAGAACCGGGAGGTGGTAAAGCCAGATTTTAACATAGACAGTCTGACCCCAAAGCTGATGTTTTAAATCACTATCCTGAACAGCCTCTCTAAATACATACTTGAATCTCTCTAAGGATATTCATTACACATAGTTTAAATTCTCCTCAGAGCTTTATTTATTCCTCAGAGATTAGACCTTCCAATTCCCAGTACTAGATTCCCTTCAAATCGGTACATTTTCCTTGAATGTTTATTACTTCTACACTGTCTTCATGTTTTTAAACAATGTTCTTTCTAGACTGAATAATACTGATAGGTTGACTGTATTTCCTCATTCCAAATGACAGCATCTGTTGTTCCCTTGGGGGAAGGAAGCAATTTTGCTAAAACTTTCTAATATTCTGTATATCTTCCAGAAATTTCAGACCAACATATTTGTTTGGGTTTTTTTTAAGTTTTGGAAAGACTTTATTGATATACTCAATTTCTTTTTTTTATTGAATGGTAACTGTGTACATTAATGCACTTCTGGGGTACAGTGTGGTGTTTTCACACACAATCCGAAACATTTCCATCAAACTGGTTAACACAGCCTTCATGTCATTTTCTTAGTTATTATGTTAAAATGTTCATATTCTACTCATAAAAAGATTCACTTGTACCCTTGTAAGATAAACCACAGAAGTGAACCCTCGAATACCCCTCCCTCCACCCATTCCCCCTCCCCTTTCCCTCCCCCCTCCCATATCCTTAGGTTCTTATTAGGTTATAGCTTTCATATGAAAGGTTTAAATTAATTTCATAATAGGGGTGTGTACATTGGATACTTTTTCTTCCATTCCTGTGATACTTTGCTAAGAACATTTTCCAGCTCCATCCATGTGAACATGAAGGACGTAAAGTCTCCATCCTTCTTTATGGCTGTATAGTATTCCATGGTGTACATATACCACAGTTTGTTGATCCATTCGAGGATTGGTGGGAACTTGGGCTTCTTCCATGACCTGGCAATTATGAATTGGACTGCAATAAACATTCTGATACAAATATCTTTGTTGTAATGGGATTTTTGGTCATCTGGGAATATACCTAATAAAGGACTTGCAGGGTCAAATGGCAGGTCTATTTTTAGTTCTCTAAGTGTTCTCCAGATGTCTTTCCAAAAGGAACATACTAGTTTACAATCCCACCAGCAGTGTAGGAGTGTTCCCTTTTTTCCACATCCACGCCAGCATCTCTGGTTTGGGGATTTTGTGTTATGGGCTAATCTTAGTGGAGTTAGGTGATATCTCAAAGTAGTTTTGATTTGCATTTCTCTGATGATTAAGGATGGTGAGCATTTTTTCATATATCTATAGGCCGTGCGCCGATCTTCTTCAGAGAAATTTTTCTTCAAGTCCCTTGCCCACCCTGAGATGGGATCACTTGTTTTCTTCTTGCTAATACGTTTAAGTTCTCTATGGATTCTGGTTATTAAACCTTTGTCAGGGACATAGCCTGCAAAAATCTTTGTGTGAAATATTTTTTACCCTTTGAGTCTATGAGAATAGTTGGAAGTTGTGTGGTTTTCTTAGAGACCGCATACAAATGTGCTGTATCTGAATTGTGCTGTTTATCCGTTTTGCTGGGGAATTTAGATTGTTGAAACCCAGTTTTAACATTGATATGTGAGATACTGTTCTAGTCAGATTGGTTGTTACCTCATTCCTTCGTTTTCTCCCTGTGTTACTGTTCTGTAAGATCTGCAAGTTTTTTCCTTTGGGTGATTTTACACCCGTGGTATCAATTGTTTCCTTCCATAATGGAGCACTGTTAAGCATTTTTTATAGGTAGGTCTAGTGGTGACAAATTCCCTCAGTGTTTACTTGTCTGGGAAAGACTTTATTTCTCCTTCATTTATGAAACTTAGTTTTGCAGGATGCACAAATCTTGGCTGGCAGTTACTCTGTTTAATACTGAAAGTGGGACTCCCAGTCCCTCTTCTGAGAAGTCTGCCATTTGTCTGATGGGTTAGCCTTTGTAAGTTACTTTATGCTTTACTCTTGCATCTGTAGGATTTTTTCCCTCACTTTGCCTTTGGTCAAACTGATGACTATGTGCCTTGGTGATGTCCTATTTGCCATGAATCTTCCAGGTGCTCAATGACCTTCTTGTATCTGGATGTCTAAATCTCAATTAATACCAACAAAGTTTTCCTCTATTATACCCTCAAACAGGTTTTCCATGCTTTTTTGCTTTATTTTTTCTTGTCTCTCAGAGATATCTATAATTTTTATATTTGTGCTACCTTCAATATAATTTTTATATTTGTGCAGCCTCAAGATCACATGTGGGCCACCAGATCCTCAAGTGTGTCCCCTTGACTGAATCTAAACATCATAGAAGAAATCTATTTATTAAAATGATCTGGTCTGTAAAATTTGGATTTACTCAAAAGAGGATCCAGAAGACCACAGGTTCCCTATCCCCACATATCTTGAATCATTTTTCTTTTCTTTCTTTTTTTTTTTTGAGACAGAGCCTCAAGCTATCCCCCTGGGTAGAGTGCCATGGCATCACAGCTCACAGCAACCTCCAACCCCTGGGCTCAAGCGAGTCTCCTGCCTCCGCCTCCCAAGTAGCTGGGACCACAGGTGCCCGCCACAATGCCTGGGCATTTTTTGGTTGCAGCCATCATTGTTGTTTGGCAGGCCTGGGCGGGGATTCGAACCCGCCACCTTAAGTGTATGTGGCTGGCGCCTTAGTTTTTGTTGGTTTTCAACTGTCTTATCAATCTCATTGAGCTTATTTGCAGCCCAGAGTCTGATTCCATACTTACCATCTCACACATTTCCTTTTGTTTGGAGTCCACGGATGGAGTGATAGTGTGATCTGTTTGAGGTATCAAGACAACCTGTTTTATCATGTTGCCAGGGTTCTTATACCAGTTGCTTCTCATCTGGAACTTCTGTCAGCTGAAAACAGGTAGCTTTGTACTTCACCGTTCTCTTCTGCCAGGGCCTCTGCTATTTAGGGTAGGAGGGAGTTTGGCTCACATAGATAGGTTCTCACTGTGGCATTGCTGGTAATTTGAGTTGGTTGGACTTCATACCTCTGGGAGAGTGTTCAGGTACCAGTGGTAGTGGACTAGGTTAGGTAATCCCCTGTTCCCAGGTCTCTGAATGGCCTATTTGAGTCCAGAAGGAACCAGACCAAGAGCTGACAAACTTGCCCTGTCCTAGCAAACTTGCTCTGTCCCTGGGTTCAGGCACTGGCTATAACAGTGAGGGGTAGGGTGATGCCCTGCTCTGGAAGAATGTTCAGGTAGGAGAAGGGCAGGTGTACTATTGGTCTGGGAAAGGAGGGGCGGCCCTTCTTAAGATTAGCAGAGCCAGTCAGCATACAGAAAAAATATGGAACACTTCATGGATTTGCACGTCATCTTTGAGCAGGGGCCATGCTCATCTTCTCTATTGCTCCGATTTTAGTGTGTGTGCTGCCAAAGCCAGCATACAGTTTGTCTTAGGCAGGAACTGCATTTGTGATATATGACAGACTCCTTGATGGTGTTATCACCATTAACAATTTTAAGTAAAAAAAATCCTAAAAGTATTCCAAAAAATAGATCCTGGCATGAGCAATTAATGGTGTGAGATCCTAAAAGCATCAAGAAATCTCACTAACAGCATGTTTCTGTAAAAGGTGTGATATCTCCAAACTAAACAACTCAACAGAAAAAATCTCAGCCTGCGACATTCAAATTAGATTATCTCTCTTTTCTTATTTCTTAAACTCTGCCATTCAATTTCATGACACCTTAAAATTTATATCATAAACTGTTAGTAAATGATCCAAATGTTCAAAATGTTTGCTAAGATGAACCTCACGTTCTGTCTTCTCACTCTGAGTGCATTACATTTATTTCTCAAAGATGACCTAGGGTTTCTTACCAAAACCTACCTGGACATTTGACATTAGTTACATTTTTATATATACCAAATGGTTTTAAAACCAGGATGTCAGAACATATATCTGAGCAGTATAAAGGGAGATGACAAAGGATTCATTTTAAAATTGGCATTGAAAAGAGGCGATGAACAAGAAAGGATCACCAAAAGTGACCATCACCCAGATCCCCCGTTAGGAAGGAAGAATCTATTCTCCCAGGTGTAGACAGACCTCATTCATCTCTGGCTTCCAGGATTACTTCAAAAGAAGAGAATTGTCACTCCCAAGGCCACGCTTGCTTCCCAGGGAAGCAGGTGTCAAAAGACTTACCAGTGACTCCCACTACCACTGCTTACAGCCTGGGAAGCCCTCAACACCACTGTGGACACCCTGGGCAGCCCTCACCACCACTGTGGACACCCCAGGAAGCCCTCACCACCACTGGGGACACCCTGGGCAGCCCTCACCACCACTGCGGACACCCCGGGCAGCTCTCACCACCCCTGCAGACAGCCTGGGCAGCTGAGACCTCTGAGAATGTGCTGCGGCTCAATATCTCTCTCTGCCCAGTTCTGCTTCTTTCTTTTTTTCTGTGACAGGTGTCGATCCCTTCTGCTTCCCCTGATAAACATCTAATTCCTAATCTCCATCTCAGTCCATCTCCTAGGAAGCCCAATCACACATGTACCAGGCAAGCAGCGTAAGCAACTGACTTCTTTTATCTGTGAACTAGACATCACAGTATTGTCCCTGCTCTACAGAGGAGAAAACTGAACCACAAAGAGACTCATTACTTGTCTTTACTTGTTAATTCCTTGTATTGCTTGTCAAATGCCATCTAAATTGTGAGTAGCAGAGCCAGGCTTTAAGCTCTGGCCACCTGCCCCAGGGAGCACAAGCTCTGGGTTAGGCTTTGGCTTAAGGGAATGTTATGGCTGGCTTGATCTTCTATCCAGACCATTAATTTTCTCTATATCAGCAAAATTCTTATGTTTCGCTCTCTTGTCATTCATATGTTCACTGAAGTAGCACCTTTAATTTTATCCAAGGACTCTTGCTTTGTATTCACAACTCGGTTAGCTATTCAGGTCAGGGGGCCTCGCTTTCAGCCTATCACAGTCTCCTTCACTAAGCTTAATCATTTCTAGCTTTTGACTGAAAGTGAGAGATGTGCAACTCTTCATTTTACGTGGATACCTAGAGACCATTGCAGATACCTAGATACCTAACTGACCTAATTTAAATACTGTTGTGTTTTAGGGAATAGGGGCCACCCAAAGAGAGGGAAGGAAAGAGGAGAGAGAGTGGCTGGTTGGTGGAGCAGTCAGAATACACACAACATTTATCAGTTGAGCTCACCACATCGTATGGGCACAGTTGTGGTGCCCCCAACAATTACGACAGTGACATCAGAGATCACTGATTGCAGATCACCATAACAATTATAATGACAAGGTAAAGATCTGAAATACCGGCTGGTGCCTGTGGCTCAATTGGCTAAGGTGCCAGCCACATACACCTAAGGTGGCGGGTTCGAATCCCCAGCCCGGGCCCGCCAAACAACAATGATGGCCGCAACCAAAAAATGGCCGGGTGTTGTGGCGGGCGCCTGTGGTCCCAGCTACTTGGGAGGCGGAGGCAGGAGACTCGCTTGA
>CAUYQV010051861.1:0-12134 GCA_963574575.1 Galagoides demidoff | reverse complement strand
CCTTTCCTGTCCTTTCCTTTCCTGTTCTTTCCTTTCCGTTCCTTGCCTTTCCTGTCCTTTCCTTTCCTTTCCTTTCCTTTCCTTTCCTTTCCGTTCCTTTCCTTTCCTTTCCTTTCCTTTCCTTTCCTTTTTCCTTTCCTTTTCCTTCCCTTCCCTTTTCTTTTCTCTTCTCTTTTCCTTTCTTTTTTCTTTTCTATGTTTTATTGTTTGGGATTCACAGAGGGTATAAAGAATTAGGTTATGCTGATTGCATTTGTAGATAAAGTCCCTCTTACAATTGTGTCACACTCCCAAGATGCATTTTTCTGTTCCAAACACACTCCAAAGAGTGCTTTTAAAAGTGATGCTTTATCATATTGCATTCCTTTTGTTATACAGAGTTTTAGTGTGTGTGTGTGTCTCCCTCGTCAAAGATAAATAAAACAGGACTCTAGTTAAATTGGTAAAGTACAGATTTTAATTAGTAATGCACTATTTTAACAGTGTGAACTGAACTCAACTTTGATCTGTACCAAGGTTTGTGATTTACACTGGGCATTTTAAAGGGAGAAAGAAGAAATGGGGAAGGGGTGATAGGGCTTGGAAGAGTCAAGGAAATGAAAAATTACAAAAAGTGGGAAAGCCCAGTGTAGAATCCATCTGGGTTTGCTAACTGGCACATAATGGAAGTTAGGCTCCCCCCCCGCCCCCCAGACTGGGAGGAAGGGGCCTGCTCTGGGGCAGAACCAGAATTTTGAATCATACCAATGCTTTTTTCCACTTCTGAGAAATAAATGCTCATGATGTCTGTAATAATGCCTAAAACATTACCTGGTTTCTTGGGTGTGACCTAAAGTCACTAATAGCACTGACACTTATCCAGGTTGCTTTCACCAAGAGTGACTCTGACTTCAGACCCTCATACCTTGATCTTCTCTTGGAACCAGATTCTTGTAGGCCATTCACCAGACTCTTCACTCTCGAGCATTCACTGATTTGCTGGCCCCCTCCAAAACCACCACCTTCTGTGCTCTGCACCAGTTGCCTCTGCTCTCTTAGGGTTTAAGCCAAAAGACAGTGAGACCATCTAACCACTTGTTTTCTATAACTTGGCTGATATGAAGTTATCTTCCTGAAAATTTGAGGTATGCGGGTAAAGCACACAGCTAGCAACTCACTTCAGGAAACTTTTCTCTGGAAAGGGTCAGAAAACATCAGGGATATAAGACATGATATAAGAAATCTTAATTTATGATTCAGAAACTTTCCTTTCACTCTTTGATGTGAGAAATTGCTTGGGCTTCAGAAGAGACCTGTGGATATAAAGGCTAAGGTTTGGTGGGCCTATCTCAGAGTGTGTGCAGGGGTGATCCATGCCAGGCTTATAAGCTACACAAAAGGCAATCCAATTAGCACAGGACACCCACGAATAACATACTCAAATTCCATCATGCAGGGCAATAGTTCATTCTCAATCAATAACAATAGAAACCTTTCATCCTGTCATTATTAGCTTGGAGACTGAGATCTTTTATTTCTATGGAGTCATAGGTCCTAAATTATATGATTATGAATGGAAATAATTAGGTAGTGGCTTTTCCTTCACATTCTCTTTCATATGTAAATTTTAAATTTAAATATAAGGAACTAGTGCATTGATGAAAGTCTAAATGTTTCAGTGAATGGCTTTCAGGCTTTCAGTATTAAAACAATTATAAATGAAATTGTTAACAATCCCTGTTCAATGCCAACATGTGGCTTTTAATTAAAATAGAACACATTTCTTATTAATGGTAAAAAAAAAAAAAATCAAAAAATCAGCCCAATTTTATTGGACCCAGGGTTTTCATAGAATTCTGGAAAACTCTGTTGATTGATTTATTGAATATGTATTTATTGACCACCTACAGTCAAGCACTTTTGTAGATATGGACGTTATGAAAACTTACAACATTGCTTTCCTTGCTGTTGACTTGTTGTGACATCTGGCAAATCAATTTGTTTAAATATGGTTAAATCACTTTTTCTTTTTGTCACTATTCCACCATGTGATCATCGCCAACACCTGTATACAAAGCCCCTCATTGGGAAACTTACAAACCTACTATTCCCATGAAGCAGAAAGCTGTGTTACTTTTATTACAGTGGCCTGTTGGGTGGTGTCGAGGCTGGGCTGCAGTGTTTGCAGGTGTATTGGTTCCTGTGTTGACTTTAAGCACATTTCATACATAAAATGAAACAACTTCTTATATCAGGAAATTAATGACACGAGCCTGTTTTATCTCTTCCTAATTGATCCCCTTAATAAAGTATCTTATTTTAAAATCTCAGATCAATATAAGGGTACATACAATCAGGTTATATTATTTGCATTTGTTAGGTAAAGTCCAAGTTTCAGTTGAGCCCTTTACCCAGGAGCTGTGCCATATGCCCTTATGTGGTACCTGATAGGTGAGAGCTTACCACACCCCTCCCTCCTTTCCCCTTTCCCTTTCTTGAATTTAAATGTTCTTTTTTTCCTCATCTGGGTGTGTATTCATCTACTCGTTTCACATTAATATTGAATACATTGGATGCTTGTTTTTCCATTCTTGTGATTAAAATATCCTATTTTATAGAGTTACAGACTCCTTTGAGAATTTGATTAAAGCTATGGATCCTCTTTCTGGAAAAAAGGCACATAATTCAAATGCACAGAAATTTACATGTGAAACACATGAATTAAATGAATCATAGACCTTCTGAAACTCTTTTGTTTATTTTCTAGGGGCTCATGGCCCCTAGGTTAAGAGCCCCTGGTCTATAGCCACTTGGATTGAGACATTGTGTAAAATCACTGGGGACACCAATTTCCATGTTAGCATTGTGTTACAAGCTCTTCCTGTTGAGCAAGGTCCCAGGGTAAACATCAGTTCCTGTGTTGGGCTGTTAACATGAGATGATGTGTGGGAAATCCCAGCCTGAGGTCTGGTCTGGTCTCCTTTCTTTAAGCCAGATACCACATACTGGTTTTCATTTCTTCTTTCTAGCTTGTGGCGATAAAACCAAAGTTCCTTTGTATATTTTGCTTTACACACCTAAGTAAGCTCTTTTGTTTAATTTTTATTTCTCTCTTTGCCTTTTGAGAAATCTACTGAGCACCCCATCTTGCCCATTTAGAAAAAGACAGATGGGCTGTCTCCATTTCACCTGCCACACAGCAATGTTTTCAGAGGGTAAAACAGTGATATGATATGAAATTCATTGGTTATTAATTTGTATATAATATTCATTTGGTAATGTGGTAGTCCTGGATAACAGTGTCCCAAAGATATGTGTGTCCTAATCTTGGAATCTGTGAATATATTACCTTACACTGTAAGAAATTTGCAGATGTATAGAACCAGTTATAGATCTTGAGACAGGGAAGTTACTCTGGACTATTGGAGTGGGCCCAGTGTAATCAAGAAGGTCCTTATAAGAAGCATACAGGTCAAAGTATGATCAGGTCATGGAGTCATGTATGCAGAATTTGGAGTCATGAGGGGCAAGGAACATGAGCTAGAGAAGGAAGGAAGCCTCTAAAAGTGGGAAAGGCAAGGAAACAGACTCTCTCCTAGAGCCTCTAGAAGGAACAGAGCTCTGCCAACACCTGGATTTTAGCCTGCAAGACCCATAGAAATGTAAGATAATGAATTTGCCTTGTTCAAAGATACTATAAAGAAGATTCCATTCCACAGAAACTAAAATATTACCAACTTCTGAGTTCACAGCATAACCTCCATGGCAGAGAGTGCAGAGCCAAGAGAGGCTGCCTTAGTTCAGTCACCCAAGGGCTTTCCTGGAGGGTGGTGTAGTTTCTGAGGGCAGAAAACATGCCCACTTTCTACAAGGACTGAAAATCTCCTGGGCCACAAAAATGGGCTATAGAACCTAGCACCTTCCTCGGGCTCTTCTGGTTGTAAGTTACAGAACCCCATGGGATCTAGCTTGAGCAATTCTGAACTCAATGGGAGGATACTGCAGAAGCTCATGGATCCCCAAAACAGAGAGATCACAGGCTCTATGGAAGGCACAGGACTGTGGGACACTGTAAAGAGTCAGGGAAGGCTTTCCTTTCTATTTTTCTCTGAACCTTGGCTTCATTCTTCCCTCTGGGCTTGAACTATCTTCCCCTGTTTCCAGTTGGGAAGGCCACCAATAGCCCCAGTGCATACGTGTTACAGAACCATGTTTCTCTTTGTCTCAGTTGAAATTTCCCATGAAGGGACTGGTTTGCCTCTGTTCCTGCCATCAACTCTGGCAAGAGAAAGGGAGGACAACACTGCCAAACCACTCTTGAAGTAAGGGGAAGGGGGTGAGGTATTATTAGGGGTGTCAGTCCCACTCCCCCATGCCATTGTGAAGGACCCAGTGAATTAAGCAGATTCTAAGAGAACAAAGAATGACTCAGGAAGAAGAGTAGGGGTGGGACAAAAGAGGTAGCCACCTCCCCTTGGACTCGCAGAAGCAGAGCCAGCACTCTTCTGGCCATGAATCAGGAAACAGAGCTGCAGGAGGCGGCTACAGCAGCACCTACTATTTTTTTTTTCATTCTTTCATTATGTCATCTTCAAGAAATTAAGTGAAACTGTCAGTAAGGAAAAAGAAAACCAATGTTGGAAATATTACTCAAAGGCAGAAAATTGGTTAAACATTCCACTGGGATTTCACAACAGATTGGTGTACTAATTTTCTCGCTGCTCCTTAATGAGTGTTAGGGAAAAAAATGATATGATTATAATGTGATTTTGATTGCTTTATTCTCAGGTCAGTCTGAGAATTTTCTCATGATGTTATTCATTTTTATAAGAAGCTCATACAAGTAAAAGTGTAAGTACTGGGGTGTCCTGTGTGGCATTTAAGGAACTTGGCAGAAGGAGACATAGAGGGTGAGAGTGGGGGTAATGAGAGGTGGTCAGAGAGGCCTTGATCATTTCCAGGGTTGTGGAGTTGTAGAGAGCTGGATTTGAGTGTCATATATAATTTGGTGCTCATCAATGCCCCGCAGCCTAAGACCACCTGGAACACATATGTAGTCAACAAAGTTAGGTTTATTAATGCTTCAGCAAGAAAAACTCCACACTATGGGGAACTCAGAGGCATCTGAGGGAGGAGTAGGGGAGGTATATTCAATAAGGTTTTGGATGATCTTGGCTGGATTTGATCAGATTTTATAAACTAGGGAGTTTCTGGAAGAGCAAGTGGTCTTATCTTTGGAACACAAGTCTGTGTGCAGTTAACTGTTAGATCAGTTTCTCTGAGGTCTTCTCTCAGAACAAATGGGTCTGAAGGTGATAGCATTTCATGATGTCCTTAATGGCCATCATGGTTTGGTCTGGTATGATTGGCCTGTTCCGTGAGTGTGGCTTTTGTTTTAACAGTTGTGGTTTCTGTGTGAATTCTCAGTCCCCATCCCCTCTCTCCCCTCTAGTCTGCCAGTCTGTCAGCAGGGTTCACTTTTGTTCTATCACTATTTTGTATTCCATAGCTATGGCTATTCTATAACATGCTGCATGTGTAACATAAAGGACTTTACAGCAGAATAACCTCCTGAAAGATCACTTCTTTAGTTTGCAATGGAGAAATGTAAATGGAGCTCATGCATAGAACTTAGGATGCCATCTTGTTTGATGACTCGCTCTTCATGGATCTACATCTCAACTGTACAGAACAGATGTTATATATCTTAGGTTTAACAAATGATTAAGCTCAACAAATGACAATATTGGGAACCTATTATGAGTTCTAGGAACTGTCACTCTTCCTTATTTGGAGGGCCAGCTGGGATCCCAGCATGGCAGACTGCTTCCTGAAGTTGGGCCCTATGGGGGACGAGCCAGTTCAGAGGCAAGCAGAACAGCAATGAGGTTCTACCTCACACTCACATCAGGATGACTGCTACCAAACCGCCCAGAAAATAATAGGTGCCAGTAAGCATGTGGAGAAATTAGAACCCCTGTGCACTGTTGCTGGGAATGTAAAATGATTCAGATACTATGGAAAATAATACACATATAGTGTGTTTTTAAGAAATTAAAAATGACATTACTGTATGATGCAGCAATTCCACTCAGGGATATACCCAAAAGAATTGAAAGCAGGATCTTGAAGAAATATTTGTATATGTGTGTTCATAGCAGTGTTATTTACAATAGGCAAAAGATAGAAACAAACCAA
Source organism: Galagoides demidoff (assembly GCA_963574575.1). Taxonomy (NCBI): domain Eukaryota; kingdom Metazoa; phylum Chordata; class Mammalia; order Primates; family Galagidae; genus Galagoides; species Galagoides demidoff. The sequence continues at coordinate 5,957 of CAUYQV010051861.1, read as the reverse complement.
ATATCCACTGATGTATGAATAGAAAAATAAAATGGGACATTACCCAACCATAAGAAGGATCAAAGTACTGATACATAGTCCTACAGCTGGGTAAACCTTGAAATCATTATGATAGTAAAAGAATCCAGACACAAAAGGCCAGATATTATATGATTCCACTTATATGAAGGTACTTAGAATATTTAAATTAATGGAGACAAAAAGTAGAATGATGGTTGTCAGAGGCTGTTTAATAGATATAGTGTCTTAGTTTGAAAAAAAGAAAATGTTCTAGAGATATGTTAGTGATGTTTACATAACAACGTGAGCATACTTAATACCACTAACAGTACAATCAAAAATGATGAAAATAGTAAATTTCCTATTTACTATTTGTGTCTCACAAATTACATGTGACACCCCAAGCCAGCTCTCTACAACCCCACAACTCAGTAAATGATCAAAGCCTCTCTGACCACCTCTCACTTCCCCCCACTCTACCCTTCTTTGTCTCCTTCTGTCAAGTTCCTTAAATGCCACACAGGACATACCAGTACTTCTACTTCTATGAGCTTCTTATAAAAATGAATAACATCATAAGAAAATTCTCAGGCTCAATTTAAAAAAAAAATTTAAAGCTAAAAACAAAGTCCTACAGAGAAAGAGGTCACCAGTAGCATAAACCTAAGTTTTCAAACGGTGCTGGACACTGGGACCAAGGAAGCCACCTTCATATGCCAGGTTAAGGCACATGGAACAAGGCTAAAGGTGAGGTCAGGAGCTGGCTGGTGTTAGAACAAGATGATTCAAGGGATGGGCTACAGGCTTCTCTTTGCTGGCTGATTGCGGTGTAATGCAGGGGTGGGTCAGACCAAGGATGCAAAATCAGGACAAATAAAGGCTTCCTTTCTCTTTTTTGTTCTCTGTCTTCAAGAATAGTCAGTGAAGATTTTAGTTATCCTAGAATTATCCAGTGAAGTGGGTTAGGAAATAGGGTTAATGACTCCCCTTCTATACGCATTGAACTCCATTATGAGCAGAGCCATCTGGAAGTGAGAACATGTTAGTGAGAAGGTTTTGGCAATGGCTGAAATGGCTTCTTAGGAGACTGGTTAAACCTACCTTTCTCACTCCATAATGTCTGTATCAGGATCTTTCAAAGCTGGAAGTTCAGCTGTGGTATCCAGACAGCAGAGGGGCAGGGAGCCCTAGAGAGCAAGCAAAAATTATAAATCGAGGTAGGAAGTTAGAGTCAAGGATGTTCCCAGGAGAGACATTAGATCTCCAGCAAGTGGCCAGAGACAATGGGGTTTTAAAGATGCTTGATTCTAGGTGTCACTGTGCTTCTGGGCTGTGCCTTTTCTCTCCTGTACCTCATCTTGGCTCTTTGCAGCCTTCCTATGTCCAAGGGAAGATCTCCAACTTGGGGGCAATGCTGAGCTCCCTTGCCACACTCATTCTTGGGAGGGAAGAGAGAAAAGCAACCTAATAAAGAGAGAATGATTTAAGACACATCTTAAAAGAGCAGAGGATGTCAAGGGGAAGGGAGAGGGAAGAGAGAAAGGGAGGAGATTCCCAAAAGGACACTCTGGGAAAGAAGAAATATTCAACAACTTTGTATCTGCCATGGAAAGTTCCACTCTGATCACTTTATTGATTGCTTCGCTTTCTTCTCAGGGATGACAAGAAGTATGCAGAAATCCTCGAGGTCCCCTGGAGGGCAAAGTTTACCAAGTTCAGCAGGTGGTCAGATTTCAGACTTACATCAGGAAATCAGTATGTAGAAGGATTTGGAGGGAAGAGAGAACAGACAAGACCTCACTCCCTGAGGATATTTAAAAAAAAACAGGAGAGATAAAAACAAACCAAGTGCTGAGGCCCAGGAAAGACAGGCTAGAAGCCCATCTGCCAGAATCAGTTAATCACGTTAATATGGATGAGCTGCAAGGCTGAAGATGTTATGTCCTTTTGGAGCAATTAAAGAAATTTCTGACTGACCTAGCTCAGAAGCATCTGAAGAGAACCTAGGAAGGACATTATTAACAATTTAGAAAATGTTTGCCCTAGATAGAATGCCACTATGGGCCAGACAGTTCTTCATTTATCATTTCATCTGCTCTGCATAGTAAGGTAGGTATGACTAGCCCAATTTATGGTTGAGGAAAGTGAGCCTCAGAAAAATGAAATGCCTCATTAATAAACAGTGGAGGCAGAAGTCAAGGAAATTGCATTACAATTGTACATGCCTTCCCTTATGCTTGTGAATGTTTTTCTTCCAGACTTTAATGCCTTAAGTTTGTTTTTTCATCTTCATTAACAGCAGCTATCCATGGGAAAAGTAAATGTCCTATGTTGTACACGTGCATTGAGAATTAAATCAATGAGTCTATGTTCTTATTTATAGCCACCTTTCACCCCTCTTCTCTGAGATTGTGGAGGTGTTTATGAATGATTCACATATTCTGTACTGCCAAACTGGCGATGGACATTTTTAAATTCTCTTCTCTGAAAAAAAATGTCATTTCTTAATAGGGCAACCTATTGTCACTCAGAGTCTTAGAGAAGCAAAGTATGATTTTCAGATGGATATATTCTATTTGCTCCCAAAAGGACCTGTAAATACAGCTGTCACAGGGGTGTAGCCAAAAATGCATTTTTCTTACAAAATGAGTGGGTACATATTGTTTTTGTTGGAATGGCACCATAAAAAGTTGAGTTTAAAAATCTCATTCTTGTGTCTTAATACTGAGTTGAAAGAATATGAGACTATATTTGTTTACAAAGTATTGGATAAAGGTTTGAAGTAGTATTCAAGTAATGATCTTGGGTAGAAAAAGGGGTCTGAGAGCACTGCCTCTGGAAGTGGTCAAGGGCAGGCTGATACATGGAAGTTGAAGGAGATAGGCTGGACCTTAGGGCCAACACCTACCTGTATGCAGCAATTGCCTGTGTGATTTACAAACCAAGACACTCAGAATGAAGTCCAAGAATCTCTATTGTTTCTGGTGAGGTTATGTTCATGCGTGCTACTTCAAGCTCCATTTCTTGAGAATCATTGCATTAGACCATTGTGCTCAAAACTTACCTGAAGATAAGAATCACTTGGCAGAACCTGTAATATGTACAATATGCCAAGCCTCTCTCTCAAACTTAGTGATGACTTGTGCCAGGCCCAGGAATCAGTGGAGTGTGGAAATCACTGAACTAAAAGATCATCAGAATCCTTTATAACACTAAAATTCTATGGCTTATACAAAAGGGTTTCATTTAAATTTAGTTCTGCTCACACAGTATGAAAGTAAAGATACGTGCACAGATAACTTTGAAACAACATAGGTATCTTAATTCATTTTCTGCTGCAAAGACAATACCACAGACTAGATAATTTATAAAGAAAAGAGATTTATTTGGCCCATGATTCTAGAGACTGGGAAGTCCAAATTCATGGTGTAGAATCTGGGGAGGGTCTCAGGGCAAAAGCACAAACTGGCATATGAGACAAAGAGAAACAGGGCTGACTTCCTGCAATAACTAACCCATCCCCAAGATAACAGCATTAATCCATTCATGAGGGCAGAACCCTAATAACTTAATCACCTCCTAAAAGAGCCCACCTTTTAACACTGTTACAATGGCAATTAAATTTCCACATGAGTTTTGGAGTTGACACTCAAACCACAGCAATGGAGAATTTTATGGAGTGTGGTGAGAATTTTATGGGAGTATCAGAGGGGGAAATTTTAACTCAGCTGTGAAGGGACAGCTTCCTTGGGCAAGTGATGCCTATATGTTGTGTCATCCAGGAAAAGTAATTATTAGTGACAGGAGATGAGTATTCCAGGAGGGAGGACAAGCATGAACAAAGTCACAGAGATGGAAACAACATGTAAGAGGAAAAGAGAAGGGAAGGCTAAGGATGATTAAGGGTAAAATATACCCAGGGCTGAGGGAGCTGAAGCTTAAGGGCCATGTAGGAAACATATCACAGAAGAGGACATCGTTGTGTTGCTCAGCACAGTGAGAGGCTCTGGGAGGGAGGGGACCAGGTGAGGTTAGGCTTTAACTGAATCATTCTGGCACCTTTGCAGAGGCTTAAAGTAGGGTCTCAGGGGTGGAAAGGTCTAGAGGTGAGCAGTTAGGTGACTCTAACAATAGCTCTTATGAGAAATGTTTACAAGGACAGTGGTTATTGAGATTTTTTTAAAAAGGAGACAAAAAGTGGGACCTTTGAGATGTCATAGCTTCACTGTCTCATCTTTAAGTAAGGAGCATCATTTTCTCACTTTAGATCTATACCTTTCCTTCTGGGTACCAAGGCAACATGGCTGTGTAACAGAGTCCTAAGAAGTTGCAGTTGAACAGGATCTCACCATGCTTATTTGCTACCTCGTAGACTCAGAGATGAGTCCACAGACACACAGCTTGAAGACAATGCTCCTGGGTAGATTCCATGCTGTTGTCAGATCTGCAGGCCAAGCTGCCTAGCTGCTTGACTCCCTTTTTAATAGGTAAAGACAGTGGAGATGTCCGGGTTCAAATCCTGAATCTGCCTCTGCGTAGCTCTGTCACCTGAGACCAGGGACTTAACTTCTCTACACCCCCATTTCCCTATCTATAGAATGTGAATAATATTAGAACCTACTTTCAAAGGGTTTGTGAAGATTAATCAGTGCTAGAAACAACTCAGCACACAAAGTGGCATCTTCTAACTATTCAACAAATAGTAAAGTTTCTTCCATGGTAGTAAAGTTAATTTTTTTTTAATAAAATTGAGAAAATAAGCAACATCTTTGCTTGTCCAACCAACCCTTGCTCAAGCCTGCTTACATTATTGTCAGGTGGGAAGCCTAACCCTGTGAGTCTGTTCCCAAATTACACATCTGGGGCCACTGGATTTTCATCTGGAACCATCACAGCTTTCAGGATGAACACATGGTCCCATGGGATTACTTTTTAAGTCAGACCTGGTTGAGTTTGCATCAGCCTGTGTTAGGTTTCAGAGAAAATAAGGAACGAAGGAGGGAGGGATGGGAGGAGAATGGAGAAACAAAGATTTTTCTTCAAAATTTAATTTTCTTCCAGATTCTCTAGCTTTTTGAAGCAATCATTCACTTTTAGCTATTTTTTTTTTTTGAGATGGAGCCTCAAGCTATCCCCCTGGGTAGAGTGCCATGGCATCACAGCTCACAGCAACCTCCAACTCCTGGGCTCAAGCAAGTCTCCTGCCTCCGCCTCCCAAGCAGCAAGGACCACAGGCGCCCGCCACAACGCCCGGCCATTTTTTGGTTGCAGCCATCATTGTTGTTTGGCGGGCCCGGGCTGGGGATTTGAACCCGCCACCTTAGGTGTACGTGGCTGGTGCCTTAGCTGATTGAACCACAGGCGCCGAGCCACATTTATTATGTCTTATATGTCATATGTATCTCATGGTAAAGAAGTTAGCTCAGCTGTTTTTCTCTGGTGAAGTTAGAATGAACAACTGCCATTGTACATCATCATAATTGCACAATGGCAAGAAAGGAACACCCAGAGGAAGGACCTTACGCTAAGTTTATTTGCATTTTTTTGAGACAGAATCTTACTCTGTTGCCCTTGATAGAGCACTCTGGCATCATAGCTTGCAGCAACCTCAAACTCTTGGGCTTAAGTAATCTTCTTGCCTCAGCCTCCCAAGTAGCTGAGACTATAGTTGTCTGCCACAACTCCTGGCTATTTTTTTTTTTTTTTGAGACGGAGCCTCAAGCTATCCCCCTGGGTGGAGTGCTATGACATCACAGCTCATAGCAACCTCCAACTCCTGGGCTCAAGCGAGTCTCCTGCCTCTGCCTCCCAAGTAGCTGGGACCACAGGCGCCCGCCCCAAGGCCCGGCCATTTTTTGGTTGCAGCCATCATTGTTGTTTGGCGGGCCCGGGCTGGGGATTCGAACCCGCCACCTTAGGTGTACGTGGCTGGCGCCTTAGCCGATTGAGCCACAGGC
>CAUYQV010051860.1:0-14129 GCA_963574575.1 Galagoides demidoff | reverse complement strand
CTAAGCAATGGGTGTTAAATTATTATTAATCTGAGCTGCATTCCTCCTTTTAATGGAAACAGAAATGGTAAAGTGTACATGAGAAACATATTGAAAAATGTCAACTATAAGCTGGAGCCCATGACTTAGATGTTTGATCTCATTTGCCTCATTAAAGAAACTCATATTTCCAATACCACTTGTCTTTTTTTTAGAATGTCCCCCCTTTCCCAATTCTTTATCTTCAACTCTCAAAACCTTGATGTTATTTTCCCATCATGTAACAAGCTGTGCTCTTGCCGTTATTGTCTTTCTAAGCCTCCTTTTTATTTCACCTTTTTATCTTCCCTACTTTCCACTACAGTCTCAGCCCAAAAGCTGCAGTGACCTACTCCACCAGTTTACCCTGGGAGTCTCATCCCCAAGCCCATGTCTAGCACATGGTAGGCATTCAGACATATTTGTTAAATAAACTCATGGACTGAAGACTATTAAGGTCCAAATACCTCATAGGTGGTAAGAAAGCGAAGGATATTTCCTTTCTTGAATTGTAAGGGTGAAAAATGAAAATGCCAGAAAAACAAAAACTGTGTATTTACTTTGCCAGTCAATGGCTTTAAGTCCGAATTGTGTTTCTAATTGAATTGATCTTACAGCGAGCTGGGACCTAGCAAAAAAAACAGTCAGTGATAGCAAGGAGGTTACCCCACAAAGAGGTGCAGCAGATATCCCAGCAGTATTTAGACCCTAGTCTCAATACATTCAAAAGTTTATACGAAAAAGTTTATTAGATAGTGGTGATGAAATCCAGGATGTTCAGCCCATTAGAGAGGAATGATTCACGTTAGGCAAGTTGGGCAAAATAGCAAGCCGATAAAGACTCAGAAAGAAAGATTAAAAGGCAATGTGGTTAAAATGGTTTCTTATACCAGCAAAGTTTATATTACTACCCCATTTACTTGCTCTTAAATCTTAGACTCCTTTTTCTAATAACAAAGTTATCTGAAATAAGCACTCAAAAGTAGCCTGAGGATCGTATTGTATATCATGAGCCTCTATTTCCCTGGGATAATTACTTTACTAAGCCCTCCCCTCAATACAAACCCCCTGAAGCCAGCAACAATCTAATCAACAGGTTTGTAATAACTTTTAGAAATGTAAGTGTAATAAATATGAAGAGGCCTGATTTATGTTTCATTTCCCAGATGCAAAGACTGGTACAATTCCGCATCCCCCAAGTAGCAAACGTTGCCTCCCGCTCCTGTACATCATCTGAAAATTGCTCAACTCCCCCTCTCATCAGAAGGTGGGGAGAAGAGGTTGATTGCATCTTGACATGTATGACATTAAAAGATTTGGGGTAACTCACTGTGGGACTGTGGGATGGTACCCTGGATTAGCAGCCCCACGAGATACCAGGCCTTATCGGATTTGTTCTTCTTCCACGTCTCTTAACACCCCACTTAGGTCCCAGTAAGGAGGCTCTTCAGAAATTTCTGGAGGCCAGCGCACTCTTGACTATACTCTGTCCCTGTTGCGTCCCGCCCATTCTCACGTACAGGAGATGTTCTCTTCACCTAGGTAAATAAATCCCATCCACACTAGAGCGCCTGCATGCACACCTTAACGTGCATGTGCTAGATAATTCATACATTAGCTGTGGATTGCCTGATTATTTTACCACTATTTATTTGTCTTATTTTCTTACTTAGTCCTTCAGCTCCTTGTAAACAAAGAACTCCTGTGTTTGCATGTAAGTCTTGTGGCATGAAATGCAAGGCAGAATATTTTATTCACGCAGAAAATATTTATCAAACGCCTACTGTGTATGAGACACTGTTCTTTTTTTTTTTTTTGAGACGGAGCCTCAAGCTATCTGCCTGGGTAGAGGGCCATGGCATCACAGCTCATAGCAACCTCCAACTCCTGGGCTCAAGCGAGTCTCCTGCCTCAGCCTCCCAAGTAGCTGGGACCACACGCACCCGCCACAATGCCCAGCCATGTTTTGGTTGCAGCCATCATTGTTGTTTGGCGGGCCTGGGCTGGGGATTCGAACCCGCCACCTTAGGTGTATGTGGCTGGCACCTTAGCTGCTTGAGCCGCAGGTGCCGAGCCGAGACACTGTTCTTGATACCATGAATTTCAGTAAGATCCTGGCATTCCTTATGTTTCTAATGAAAGAGGAAACATAATCATTTTTTAAAAACAAAACAAGATTGTCAGGTAGTGGTAAAGGCTGTGCAGGGAATTAATATTGAGCAGTGTCCTGGCAGCCCACTGGGGAGGCTGAGGGGTCCGGGAAGATCAGAGAAGAAGGTTGCGTTTATACTACATTTGGATGCCAACAGAGAGACAGCCATGTGACCATCCGAGGGGAGAATGTTCTGAGCAAAGCAAACAACTACTGCAAAGGACCTGAAGTAGACATGAGTTTGAGGTAGACCAGCTGTTCTCAACCTGTGGGTGGCGACCCCTTTGTAACAATAACAATAGATCCTGCATATCAGATATTTACATTATGGTTCCTAACAGTAGCAAAATGACAGTTACGAAGTAGCAACGAAAATAATTTTATGGTTGGGGGTCACCACAACATGAGGAACTGTAGTAAAGGGTCATGGCATTAGGAAGGTTGAGAATCACTGATGTAGACAATGATGTTGACAAGCTACGGTGATTTGAAAGGAGCATGGGGGAAAGAATTAGGACATGATATTGGAGAAAAAGCTGGGGGCAGGCTATGTCGATGTGATACTCTAAAGAAAGGAGCTTGAGTTCTGCCTTATGAAATTACTGCAGAGAGTCTTTTCATGATTGTACTCAAACAGAGTGACATGCTATCATTTGTGTTTTGAAAACATCAGTTTGCTTGCTATGTAAAAGGTTCAATTACAGAACAGAGAGTATAAGAAGAAAGTCTATGGTAGAGTTGAAGCCTGAGAAGGAAGTGGTTAGCCAGCACTGAGTTTCTTTAACATCCAGGTGGGAAGAGCCGTGATGTGATGGATGCGGGGGACCTGCATCCCCAAGCGCCCCTACAGATGGCGAGGCTGCCCTGTCTACAGCAGGCAGGAGGCCACGTGAGGCCTGAGTCCTGATGTATGAATAGGATTTTGCAGTGGGGAACAGCAGGTCCAAAGCTCAGAACATAAAGGTGAGTAATGGGTAGAGGATGAGTGAGATGTTGACATGACTGAAGGTGGAATATTTAGTGAGGAGTACGGAAGATAACCTGTCTTCTTGCAGACAAAAAAAAAAGGGGGGTCCATAAGCCTGGACTGGAAGTTTTATTTGTTTTGTTTTGTTTTGGCAGGAATACTTAATATGAGATCTGCTCTCTTAACAAAATTTTAGTGTGTGATACTTTAGGTATAATTCTGCATCTAGTACAACAGATTTCTAGAACTTATTCATCTCGCTGGACTGAAACTTGATTCTTCTTGCTTTTTTCCCCATTTCTCCTTCCACCAGACCCTGGGAACCACTTCATTCTTTGATTGTATGGATTCAACGACTGTGGCTAATGCATATAAGTGGAATCGTGATGTATTTATTCTGTGACTGGCTTATTTCTCTTATGAGGTGTCCTCAAGGTTCACCTTGTTGCGTATTGCAGAATTTTCTTCTCCTAGAAGGCTAAATATTATCCTCTACTGTATGCATAAACCACGTTTTCTCTATCCATTCGTCTGCCAGTGGATATTAATTTCCACGTCGTGGTTGTTGTGAATAGTGCTGCAGTGAACGTAGATAGAGACAGGGACTCGCTCTGTTGCTTAGCCTGCAGTGTGGTGGCATCATCGTAGGTCACTGCAACCCTGAACTCCTGGGCTTAAGCAATCCTCCTCCCTCTGCCTCCTGAGTGGACTTTCGGCACCTGCCACAACATCCAGCTAATTAAAAAAATTTTTTTTTTTTTTTTTTGTAGAGACAAAGTCTTGCTGTGTTGCCTAGGCTGGTCTCAAACTCCTAACTTCGAGATCCTCACACTTCAGCTTTCCAAAGTGCTGGGATTACAGTCCTGAACCACCATGCCTAACCCGATTTCTAATCATCTGAGACTCCTCCATGCTGGTTTTCATAACAGCTTTACCATTTTGCATTCCTAGCAACAGTGTGCTAGGATTCCAATTTCTCTGTATCCTCACTAACGCTTGTCTTTTGTTTTAGTTTTTGTCTGATGATAGTCGTCCTGGCAGTGGGGAGGTGATTTCTAATTGTGGTTTTGCTTTGCATTTCCTTGATAATTAATGACATTGAACATTGTTCCTATACCTGAGGCCACTTAAATATCTTCTTTGGAGAACTGTCTAGTTGAATCGTTAGCTTTTTTCTCTTTTTATCATATTATTAGTTTTTTTTGATATTGAGTTATAAGAGTTCCTAGATTCAGATTTCTGGGAACAATTTATATTTGTGGTGGGGAGTCCCAAGAATAACATAAAACAATCCCTGCAGTCTGTAGGTACAAAGTCCTCTGTGAAAATATAACACATGATTTAAGGGGATTAAACACCTAAAAACTGCATCATTCATTCTATTTATTTTGTGGTTTTGCCTAGAAAAATACTTTTGTATACATTTAAAATCCTTGTTCATTTAGGATAAGCAAGAAGTTGGCAAATTTTTCCTCTAAAGGGCCAGATAGTATTTTCCACTTCGTGAGAGACACAGGGTACAAACTCTGGCCCAATGACTCAACGCTGCCTTTGTAAGGTAAAATGACCACCCCTAGTGTACAAGTAAATGAAAGCCCATTTCTGCGTTCCAATAATATTTTATTTACAGAAAGAGGAAATAGGCAGAATTGGGCCCGCAGACCACTGTTCCCTCCCCTCTGTGACAGGCTGAGCCAAGATAAGGTGGCGCTGTGATTGAGTGTCATAAACCCCAGAAGAAGAGGGGGAGCTTTCCGCGGGAGAGCGCTGGATCTGTTCTTGTTATGAACAGCTTTTCTTGCACCATTCCGTCTTTGCTAAAAATTATAACTGTTTTTGCTCAGTTTGGGATCCCTGGTTTGTGAAATTTCTTTTGGCTTTTCGGAGGTTTTTGTCTAATACCCTTTGCTTCTGACTTTTTCAGGGTAGTCTTCAAACTTGAACTTGTCAATCAGTCGCTAGATACGTGAGGTTTTTGCCCTCACCTGTAGTATGGTGTTTTGAAAGAACGCAAATCCTCTGTTAAACATTTCATAAACTTACAATTACATATTAGGGTTCTTTTAGGTGAACATACTGTCTGTATTATTGATTTCTATTTAATAACTATGTGTTGAATTGAATTGCCTGAAATATCTAGTGGCCACAAAGAGACTTATACCCAATACAAGTGTGGTGGATGGTTCTTCTTTATGTAAATTCAAATAAGAATCGTTAGTGAGCCTGGTGGCTCATGCCTGTAATCCCAGCATTTTGGGAGGCTGAGGTGGGTGGATTGCTTGATCTCAGGAGTTTAAGACCAGGCTGTGCAAGAATGAGATCACATCTCTACTAAAAATAGAAAAATTAGCCAGATGTGGTGGCTTGTACCTGTAGTCCCAGCTGCTCAGGAGGCTGAGGCAGGAGGATCTCTAGAGCCCAGGAGTTTGAGGTTTCTATGAGCTAGCCTGAGGTCATGGCACTCTAGCATGTATGACAGAGTAAGACTCTGCCTCAGGAAAAAAAAAAAAAAAGGAAAAAATCATTTAAAACAAATTTGTCCTTTGGTCTTCTTAGTGGTAAACCAATTCTGGCCAAGTTGTTTTTTTCCTTCAGACCTACACCTTTCCTTAACTTTTAGCCAGTTATAAGCTTATTAATATGATTTTTTTAAAGTGTCAACACGATACCACTGGCTTTAAGTGTGATGGTTGGGAAGCAAAAGTTTGGAATATGTCAATCACATATTCATAACACATCTTTTAAAATTAGCTTTCATCTCTAGAGGGTAAGTAAAGAGTAATTTAGCAACACATGCTTGTTATCTTAATTGACAAGTATATACAGAGAAAGAGATAAAAAAGAAATAGGAAGAAAGATTTTTTATTAAAGAACACTTAAAAGATAAGTTTCTTTCTTGCCATAGACAATTTGGCTTTTTAACGAAATTGCTTTTGAATTTGATATTGAGTGCTTTTTTCCCATTAGTGTCTGGATTTCTTTTTACATTTTTTTTATTAAGTCATATACACAGAGATCATGTATACATTAATGCATTTATGGGGTACAATGTGCTGATTTAATATGGAATTTGGAATGCTTAGATCAAATTAGTTATATAAGGTTTCACCTCATTTATTATTGTGTAAAGACATTTATATTCTATATCTAGTAGATATGACAGGTACCCTTGCAATATGCTCCATAGATGTGGTCCTACCATTTACTGTCCCTCCATCAAACCTTCCCCCTCCCCTTTCATCCCACTCTTCTTCCCTCCAATATCCTGCACTATAGTTGTGATTTATCTCTCATATGAAAGTGTGAGTGATTATAAATTGGTTTCATAAAAGTACTGAGTACATTGGATACTTTTTCTTCCATTCTTGAGATACTTTACTAAGAAGAATATGTTCCAGCTCCATCCATGTAAACATAAATGAGTTAAATCTCCATCTTTTTAAAGGCTGCATAGTATTCCACAGTATACATATGCCACAATTTATTATCCATTCATGGGTTGATGGGCACTTGGGCTTCTGCTATCACTTGGCAATTATGAACTGAGCTGCAATGAACAATCTGATGCAAATATCTTTGTTACATAGTGATTTTTGGTCGTTTAGGGTATATATACACCTAGTAGAGGAATTGTAGGGTCGAATGGCAGGTCTACTTTTAGATCCCTGAGTGTTCTCCATACTTCTTTCCAAAAGGGACATATTAGCTTGCACTCCCACCAGCAGTGCAGAAGTGTTCCCTTCTCTCTGCATCCATGCCATCATCTATAATTTTGGGATTTTGTTATGTGGGCTACTCTTATTGGAGTTAAATGATATCTCAAAGTAGTTTTGATTTGCATTTCTCTGATGACTAAAGGTGATGAACATTTTTTCATGTGTCTGTAGGCCATGCACCTGTCTTCTTCAGAGAAGCTTCTGTTCAAGTCTCTTGCCCACAATGAAATGGGATCATTTGTTGTTTTCTTATTAATAAGTTTGAGTTCTCTGTGGATTCTGGTTATCAAATATAGGATGCAAAATAGACCAAAGTTTTGAATCATGAAGTATCTATTCAGTTATGACTGCCTGCCAAATGTGTATGTAGGAGGTAAAGCTGTTTCTCTGTCTTCTGGTAGTTTCTAGGGAAAACAGAAGCAATCACATTTCCATTTCAGTGGAAAGAAGAGCACTGGACTAACTAATTTGTGTTTAAGTTTCAACTGTGGCCCTTTAGTAGTTGGGTTGAATGACTGTGTGACCTTGATCCAGTCACCAAGCCTCTCTGGGCTATCTATCTGTCTCTTTACCTATTCATCCATCTATTGGTACCAAGGTGGATAATGTCTAGATCAGAGTATTAGGCTATACTCTAGTAATAAACAATGCCTCATGTCTCATTAGCTAAAATGACCCAACTTTTATTTTTTCTTGTTCACTCCATGTACCAATCTGGGGTCAGAAGAGGTCTCTGCTCTTTCTTCATAGTCACACTGAGGCAAAGCTGATGAAGCAGCTTTAGGCAGAAGCCATGTGCTGGGAAAAGGTGAGGAACTGCCAGCATTTGGTAAACGTACTAATGATGACATGTATAACAATTTCTAAGACTCTTTTGTATCTATAAAGTCTGTGACATTTTGTGGGAAGTCGTGGTTTCTTTCCAGATTTTTATTTAAAATGTTCAGAACCTCCCTAGGGTGTTATGGTTATGAATGATTTAGTTTTCTTTTGTTTATTTTTAATTCTGTGTAAATAGTACCCGTATTGTTTTATTAAAGGCAAAACCAGTATAGCAAAAGCCATTTAACAATCTCTTTCAAATGTCCTTTATCTTATTATTTTTAAAATTTATGGATGTATATAAATATCTTGAGTCTGTTCTATAATTCAGAATTTGGTGTCTAAGTTAATATTTCATATTCTATACTACTGTGATTTTATAACAATTGAACATACACTTTCAATTTTCTAGCTAAGACATTTTTAGTCTGCTTGTGTACAAAAATAATTCTGACATTTTGTTCCTGGGATCTGGCCAGATTTATTCAGCATTCTTATGGTGTCCTTACCATAGGACTAATGGCATCCGTACCTTATCATTGTACCAAGAGAAGGGAGTCTATCTGTATTATCTCTAATACTGGTGATGCCTTACAATTTGGAAGAGTTTTTGGCTTCAGCCAAATATTAAATGCAGTTATCTGCAGAGCCCATTAATTATTCCTTATGTAATTTATTTTTTTGGTTATGAAAATGACTTTTCAATAATTACTATTTGGCTAGACCTTGCTTGTCTTTTTTTTTTTTTTCTCTCTGAACTCTCTCCGAGCCTTTCTTTAAGGCTGATTTCTTTCCTTCCAGTATTTCATTGCCTAGCAAGGAGATTTTGCTGCATATTTGCTTTTCAGAATTATTGCTAAAACCTTGAAATTTTAAAGCTGGTGCTTGGTTTCAATCCCTTTCCAGAAACTGGGAATCTGTACATGGCGGTGGTTCTCTTTGTTGGAGAGAATGCATTTGTCCCAACTTTTGTGTCTGGCTTGTTAGCCAGTTCCCTGTTCAAGATGACTTGAAACATTCCTTCCGGCCCCTTAACATTTTGTTTACCTTCTTCCTTCTCCAGCTCTCACTTTCTCCCTTACCTTGGTCTTCAGAAGTGATGGGAGGTTCACGTACCTCCTAATCAATTATTTGTGTTATTGCTCACTTACCTGCAACTGAATCTGTTTGTGTTACAGAGATTTAGTTGGTTGTTGAGAAATTATTTTGGAAATACCTTAACAGGGTACTAGTTGCATGGATTTTGTAAGCACAAAAGATAGAAATAAAAAATTTTGAGCAATCTTGTAATAGTTTTATGATTGGGGCTTTGCTTATTTTTTCTCTACATCAAAAATTTTTGAGAATTGCAAACAAACAAATTGAATCTGTAAATTAAAAAACAAGAAATAAATTTGTTTTTAGTTATTTAGAAAATAGATTTATAGTTATAATTGTGATGTAAAGAAGCCATTGCGCTGGGTAGAGTGCCGTGACCTCATAGGTCATAGCAACCTCAAACTCTTGGGCTTAAGCAATTCTCTTGCCTCAGTCTCCCAAGTTGTTTTTCAGTTTGTCTTGTGTTTTTTGGGTTTTCTTTTTTTTTTTTTTTTTTTTTTGCGGTTTTTGGCCAGGGCTGGGTTTGAAGCTTATGGAGCTGACACCTTACTCCTTTGAGCCACAGGTGCCACCCAAGTTGTTGTTTTTAGCTGGCCCGGGCCAGGTTCGTACCCGCCAGCCTTGGTATATGTGACTAGAGTCCTACCCGCTGAGCTAAGGGCACCACAAAAGACGCTAATGTTTTTAAATATGCAAACTCATTAACTTATTACTTTAAGAAAGGGCGACCATACACCCAGGTTCCCTGGGACAGTTTTGACTCACACTTATGGTTTCTTTGTAATTATTATTAGTGCACTATTTCACTTTAAAACTTGGGCTTGTTTGAACAAGAAATTATATGGGTACTTTACTTAAAGGATACCAGCCTTTCATTTAAGAGAAAAAATGCATATATGTATCTTATTTACGGTTAAACTAACAATTTCAAAATATCCAAATAACCATAATGATATCCTAATACAAATAGTTAATAAAATATAAAGTTGATGCTTACATTTAGATATGCAAAAATACTAGAATCTCCTTCTAGCAGTTAAATGGCATTTTAAGAGAAAAGTGATGCCTAAGGCACATTAAAATCCTAGGTTTTATTTCATTCAACATCTACCATCTTAGTTTTCCTGTGTATAACATGACTTTCTTTGTGCATCATTAATTTAAAAACATGTATTAGCTTCATTGCACAGTAAATGACACCCGCATTTTAAAGTGGGTTGTCAATATATAAATTAAAGATATAACTAGGAAAGCCTTATACTGACTTTACAAAATTCTGCTACATGATATTCCTCAGACTTAAAACACAAACCCCACAATTAAACAAGAAATATGCAAATTTGTCCACTAGCCAGAGTCAGATGATGCGCTTTAAATCGGAAGGTTTTATCAAACACATTAATAATGTTTTACACTCATACACCAGGTTGGAAGCTTGAAACACAATTTCATTTATCTTTATATTCTAAGCTTTGTAGCACTGCAGAAGGCATCCATCTGTTCAGCTGAGATTGCTTCAAATAGAGAGTGGTCAGAAAGACTTAGATGACAAAGGTCAAAGGAGCCTCTTGACCCTGTGTGATACTTGCCAAAGCGACTGGAGCGACAGGGCTGATATATAGTTAGATACAGTTCGCGAAAGCGGGCTCCACTTTAATTGGTAATGATAGCAAGAATACACAGTAAAGTCGCTGCTGAAAGAAAACAAAAAGTATCCAATATAGTAATTTATTACCAGTCAGTGGGTTTCGTGCACTAGGTTGTTTTACCCCCGCGGTGGCGAGAGAAAGCAAAAAGGTACTCTAACACTCAGCTGAAAGTGGATGCCCTGCTGATACCCAAGATGCATGCGGAGTGGCCCCGTGATTGCCTGTGCCATTAGCTTGGTAATGTTGTCTCCATTGTAAACGCAGCTCCCCACTTCTTCCTGTGCATCAGCTGCTGATTGAAGGCTTTCTCCTTTGTCTTCTATTTGCGCTGCCAATCATATGCCTTTCCACCTGACCCGAAGGAGGGAGACAGTGTTCCTGCCAACAACTATCTCTAGCAACCTAGGGCTCAAACAATCTAAAAATGAATGGTCGACACTTGTTAGGTTTACACATGGCTGGGCTATTTGTTTGGTCCTGTCAAGCCCCCAATGGTTCCCAGATTTTCATATCTCTTCATAACTGATGTATTCCTACCTGCTTATGGCGCCCTGTGAAATTTAATCGTCATGACAAATGTTGAAATACATTTGGTGCGGTATGAACGCAGCCTTTGCAGATTATTTCATTTAGTTCATCAGTTTTAAGCATCCCTTTAAAAATAGTCATTAGTTTCTGTCAATAGAGATAAAATTCCCATGGATAGATATAAATGAGCTCTTTTGAAAGTCTACATTTTTTGCCCATAAAAATATCTTTAGACAAACTATGTATGACCAGGAAAGGATAGATTGAAACAGAGACTTTCCTAATTGTAAGCACAGACCCAGTAAAATAATTTCACATTTTCAATTGTATTAAGGGAGGTGCTTGTTGCATTTGGGGTTTGGGTTTGTGTGTGCTTTGAAATATGGACACTCTTCCCTTCCTCAAATAGTCGAATCATTTTCCAGGATGACTTTATTTAATGACCATTGGATACTCTGTTTTCCTCAAATCATAATAGAAATCTATTTCTAAAATAATCATAGAAGATACAACATTAGCCTAGCATTTACAATTAATCGCAAAACTTAAGCTTGATTTTGATTTCGTAACTAAAAGTTTCAGTAGTGTATAAAAAGTTGGTTGCTGTGTACATTTTCATGGATAAAGTAGTCTTTCATACATTCAGTTTGCATATGTAAAATTAAACGATACTGTGATTCTCCATGGATAATAAGTATTTTCAATTAAAGCTTAGACACTTGAAGTTGTATCATGGAAATTGTAAATTGTTGGAAAAGGTGTTATTTTCCTTCTATAAACGCGTGCGTGTGGACACACATTTCAGATTTTAAAGAAAGCAAATGATATCTAGGGTTATTCTGAGACTAGACGTAGGTAGGTGAGGAGTAGAAAAAGACCAGATTCAGCCTCTCTTCACCAACTGCTTTTATTGTGGCCAGCTTCTTAGCTTTGCATTTGGTTATCCCAAAGCAAGTTTGAGGAGGAGCATGTCCCAAGCCAGCTCCCATCTGTTTTAGAAACCACGTGATTTGGACTTCAAAACAATGAGGGACTTTGGCTTTGTAGGCTGGAAGGGAGCTTTGCCATCCTCTCCGAGACAGATAGAGGAAGGCATTTAGAAAGAAAAGCAAAATCCCTCATAACCTGTTCATGCACTATGAGAGATTGTTTGACTTGCTTAATAAAAGTCTTCTACTCAGTGAACACTTAGTTATTGTATTAATTAATTTGTTACTCTCCCATTTATTATGCCCCATTTCATGTATCCACATGAGCCAAGAAATTCCTAAGTCGATAATCTGTAACAATTCAGTTTTACATTTTAGATCAAATAATTCTACAGTAAAAATTGTATGGAAGCATTTTGGCGTTGAGTAAATATTTATTTATCATTCCATTTATTAAGAATCTTTCACTTTCCCCTCTCACTTGTGTTTTCTACTTTAGAGTCTTCAAAGGTCAAGGCAGCAGGCAGGGGAGGAGCTTGTATTATACATGTGGAGCCTGTGTCTTGTTAGGAAAGTGGCTAGTCTTGGGAAAGAGGGGAAAGAAAAATAAACCAATATGGGACTGTCCATCAGCTAATGGAAATATGTATTTCAAGGGAGGTAGCCGAGTTCCCAGAGTAAGTTGAATCCCAATAGTAAACAGCCCCCAGAGACAAGAAGGTAGATAGGGAAAATAGCATTTAAGTTGTACTTTCCATGAAATTTTTATGTGGTTATGGGTATTAAATCAGTTAAAGTAGATGGCATGTCTTGATGTATTTGAGGGGGAAACCAGAAAAGCATTTTCTTTTCCTGGATATCATGTCAGTAACATGGAGAGTAACTTGACTTTTCAGGGACAGTTTATGTCTTAATTTAAGACTTTCCAAAATACAGCATAGCAGTATTGGTCTTCATGTGTCACTAATGGATCAAGCCTGAATTCTAGGAAGTGAGGGCCTGACAACGCACAGAGGACTCTGGCATTTACGGATAGGAAAGAAACCTCTCCTCTCTCTTCAAACCACGGCCCTTGTGTTAGCCTCTGTTATTATGATGCTGTTGATGCACTCCTTTTTAGAGCACAAAGATAAATATTTATATAGATGTGTGTATGTATAAATTTATCTTTTACATAAAAATAAGATATGGTTAATGCTGTTTTACAAGTTGCTTTGTTAAGTCAAAAATATTTGATAGGCATCTTTCTATATCAGTACCTATAGATCTACTCTGGTTAGATTTTTAACTAAACCTCCACTAAATAATAGTTTCTTTTTTTTTTGAGACAGAGTGTCATTATGTCACCCTTGGTAGAGTCCTGTGCCAACACAGCTCACCGTAATCTCTAACTCTTGGGCTTAAGCAATTCTCTTGCCTCAGCCTCCCAAGTAGCTGGGACTACAGGCGCCCGCCACAATGCCTGACTATTTTTGGTTGTTGTTGTTGCAGTTGTCATTGTTGTTTAGCTGGCCCAGGCCAGCCTGGAACCTGCCAGCCTTGGTGTACGTGGCTGGTGCCATAAACACTGTGCTATAGGTGCCAAGCCCAATAAATAATATTTTAGATTTGTCTTTTAGAAGATCTGACTGGGAAGCTATTTGTGACTATATGTAAGTATGTAATCATTACTAGTTTGTGCTATTAAAATAGACCCAGTGTTATTTCATTTACCTAATATTACTACAGAAATCAACTTCAAATGATAAGGAATAAGAAGGAGTAGTTAGTCATATAAGTAGACCTAGAAAAACCACTCCAACTTATCCAATATTATGAAAGTATATGATCCAAATGATTTTTTTAAAGCAGCAATAATCATACCAATTAAAATTATAGTAATCTATCATCCTTATGTTATTTAACTTTTTTCTGACAGTTTTAGCAAATGCCAAACGACATTAAAAAAATAAAAAAAGAAACAATTTACCTTTATTTAAATAAAGTAATAGTATACACTGTGCATAAAAATATTCGTACATCAGAAAACTTAATAAAAGAAAAAATAATTTTATTTTATTTATTTTTTTAAATTAAATCATAGCTGTGTACATTAATGCAGTCATGGGTTACAGTGTGCTGGTTTTATATACAATTTGAAATATTTTCATCAAACTGGTTAACATAGCCTTCATGGCATTTTCTTAGTCTTATTCCCCTTCTTTAAGTAAACTGTTTTAATGAGCATCAATATTTCCAGGGGTTTTCAAT
>CAUYQV010051855.1:0-52853 GCA_963574575.1 Galagoides demidoff | reverse complement strand
TCAAAGTGCAATCTGAAGAATGAAAGGAAAGAGCCATGGCCGGGCGTTGTGGCAGGCGCCTGTGGTCCCAGCTACTTGGGAGGCGGAGGCAGGAGACTCGCTTGAGCCCAGGAGTTGGAGGTCGCTATGAGCTGTGATGCCATGGCACTCTACCCAGGGGGACAGCTTGAGGCTCCGACTCAATAAAAAAAAAAAAAAAAAAAAGAAAGAAAGGGAAGAGCCAGCTTGTCAGGGAGGGAAAACTACTGTTTAAGCAGAAGGAATCTCTTGTGCAAAGACTCAGGTGAAAGAACACTTTCTTAAAAATACCCTAGAAGTTCAAAGTGTCCAAAGAGAAGAGGAGGAGTAAGGAAATGAAGCTAAAGAAGTAAACTAGAGCCAGCTCTAAGCCATGCCAAAGAAACTACACTTCATAGTGAGAGCAACAGAGAAACCTTAGGCATGAAAGTGAACAACCACATACGTGCTGGAGAAGCATGATTTCATTACATTACGAAAACACGAACAAAAAGGAAGAGAAAAGCAGGAAAACAGAAAACAGTAGGCATCATGTTGGCAAGAAAAGATGGTAGCCTGAACTAAGGGATGAGAATAGGAAGAGAGAAAATAAATACGATGGATTCTACAAGTTTGCCTTGTTGCCAAGTAGGATTTTGGCAGCAAAGAAGATTTTAAATTGTAACAATACATTCACTTAACAGTACCTGTTGAGCATCTACTATCAAAAGCATGCAAACCATCAAAGAAATGAAGACCCAAACAAGTTAATTAAATTAATTCAGGTCACTGAAGTAATTACTGCCATATCTGAGCCTAATACAGGTCTTCCAGTTCAGTGATTACAGTTCAACATTTTATAAGTAAGAATGCTCCAGTTATTTTAACAAAATGCATTCATATTCATTCATCTAAAATGCTACAAAAGCAAGGTTATGAACTCCAATGTTTAAAGTGAGCTGAATTCTGATCCTTACAATTCACATTTTAGAAATGCTAATTAGTTGAATACTTTTTTCCAAATAGTTTAAGTTCTTCTGAATTTGTCTGTACATATATACAGTTCATACAATTGCATCTTCAACCAAGAATAGCCTAATACAGTCTGCCAGAGCTGTCTGCAGCCATGATAGTCGATTGTTTGAGCCATCAGCGGGCAAATTTATCATAGACATTAACCTGCTGCCTTGAATGGAAGGTTACTGTAATAATGACTAGGAATATCAAAATCATGAATAAAATATGGGAATCAAGACTGCAAGTTATAAAGCTCTCTTCTCAAGCCGACAAACTAAATGTGCTCTCAGAGGTGATGCTCCCACCTCGGATGACATAGATGAATGATGATGCTGATTAGGAAAAAGGAGAGAAAAGCAGGTTAGCACCTCAGGTTGAATTCCGTTGGCATTGTTACCAGTTGGATCCAAATAAAATGTGTTAGTTTTTCTGTTTTCTCAGTATTCAGTTGTGAAAATGGAGGTGTCTATGGAGCAGAAGATGAGAAAATAGTTAAGATAAAATCAGTCTTTTTGAGAAACAAAAGAAGTATGATAAATGAAAAGAGAAATACTTCGGTTAAGATAAAATTCTTCTTTGGATTGAGATACCTTCTTAGTTTGCTTAAAGAAAATGAAGCACAGAAAATGCCATGTCAATTTGTTGCACTTGTGTAGTAGATGAAAGAAAAAGTGTAGTATTGCCCTATACAAAAATGGAGGGGGATATGAAGCTTAGCATATAGAATACATGTTTAGACTCCTGGGTCAAATTGTCTAGATAAACCTTGATGAAGCCATAAATATTTTTGAAAGGTTTACCAGAACCTCTACAAATCCAATCATAGTTTAAACACTACTGAGAATCTAGCAATTTCAAAATAACCCAAATCTTACTGAAAGGCTTTGGAGTGAGCCAACACTTACTGAACACTGCCTGAGGTTTCATACTGAAGATCGGCTTTTAAATCAACTGGAGTTCCTGAGCACCTCAGAGGGTGGGTGGTCCTTCATATGGGAATCTCATGTCATTGCAACTCCACACAAATGAGTAGCAACTACTCATTCAATTTGCATTGAGCTGAGGGACCCTGGGAGGCCAACACCAGCAAGCATTCTGCAAGGAGAAACAAGCATGTGGCTCCCTCCAACGTTCCTCACTGGCTTTTATTGTGATCTCAGGCATGAGAAAATATAGCACAGCAGAACACTTCAAAGAGAGAGTCAAGGTTAAAAAAGAAGTAGTTTATCTTTACCTGAATGATTGAAATCTCAGCACATTCTGTTTATTGCATTTTTGTCTTGCCTTAATCTCATCCTCACTGGTATTACATGACTTAGGGCTAGGGCAGTGTGCTGTGTCTAGTGAGTAGTACTGTTTTCAGTACTCATGATCAACAGTGATGCTTGTTTTATTACCAGATTACTCTGTCCCTAGCGCTCAGCACTTTAAACCCTATTCTCTATACTCCAATCACATTTTTGTTTGTTTGTTTGTTTGCAGGTAGCTGATCAGCAGTTTGAGAAAATAAATATTAATTACTTCTTTACTCATTTTGAATTTTTCCTTATTCATCTTTAATTGATATATTTATATCAGGCATGTAGAATAACTGTGCATAAGATAACAAGGAAGATTTTTTCTATTTCTTTAGAAAACTAATTGCCTGCAAGTACTTTAGAAGCACCCATTTAGGGCAGCCATAGGTAGCTGATGCCTATAATCCTAGCACTTTAGGAGGCAAAGGCAGGAGTATCACCCAAGGTCAGAAGTTTGAGTGAGTCCCTATCTCTACACTTTTTTTTTAATTGAGCTGAGGCTGCTGATACACACCAGTAGTCCCAGCTATTCAGGAGGCTGAAGCAGGAAGATCACTTGAATCCAGGTGTTTGAGGTTGAAGTAAGCTATAATTGTGCCATACCATTCTAGCCCAGGTGACAGAAGGGTCACAAACAGGGAGTGATCAACCGTAAGAGGAATTCTCAGCCTCCTAATAGGAGGTCCCTAATGAGGGTTCCTATAATAGTAAAAAAATACTTGTTCCTCTGACATCTGCCTTGAAGGTTACATATTAACAGACAAAAAAGTCCCTAGTTCCTTTTAATAATTCAGTGTAAATTTACTTCAGTCCTTTAAAAGTCTTTTTATATTTTTTCCTATAGCTCACCATTTAACTTTTTTATTTAATCTTTATACAACTCTAAAAAGTAGGGCTAATTATCCTCAGGCTGAGAAACTAGATAGCTTCATCTGGGATTTATCTAATCCACAAGTGTTTATTCTGGGTCCAGTTTGCTGGTGATCATGAGAAGAATAATAGGTGATAATGGAATTTTGTTGACAGGTGTGGTTTTGAAAGTTTTAACCAGACAGATTTAGATTAGAACATCTGTAGTTTACTAACTTTACAAATTTGGCAAATTTCCTAAACTCTGTGAAACTCAGTTTACTCATCTATAAAAATGGGTCTAATAATAGGTGGTAGCACCCCTACATTCCTGGTAAGAAAACACACATAATGGGTTCTGGTGTGACCTTCAGGCAGGACTCTATGTGCTCTTTCCTTCACTGCATCCCAAGACTCACTGAAGTTAGATCAGGTTGAACAACATCTTTTCTGGAACTAAATCATTGAAAGAAGTCATTTAGCAGAAAGTAAAGATCTTTGTACCCAATTTGACCTTATTCTCTCTCTTTTTTTTTTCTATTGTGTCTGTGTAGACAGAATACGTAGGGTTTGTTTGCTCTTGTTCTTATTCCCTCTGTCTTTCTCTCTGTGTGTCTCTGCCCCTATGTGTGTGGGTCTCCCCCCGACCTCCACCAGCACCATCACCACCCCACTCTTCTGGATGCCATGCAAAGGGAGGAAGAAAGGCTGGGCCAGCTCACTCTAGGCCAGTGGTTCTCAACCTTTCTAATGCCGCAAAGTGTTTTCATTGTTAAAAAGGGGTTGCAACCCACAGGTTGAGAACCGCTGCTCCAGGCACTGGTAAAGCCTTCTCCCTCATCTGTCTCTAGCACCAGTTCCTGTACTGGGCTAATTTGTTTGGGGTGGCCTTTCCTCCCACTAGCAAGAAAGATAGAAAGCTCTGATTTTGGATTTGGGGAAAGTAGGAAAACCTGGTCTCGCATTGTTTTCCTTCTGGGCTATTAAATCCTAAATAGGCCAGGAACAAAGCATCCTTTTTTATAGTCCAGCTCAATTTACTGGATGAAAGTCTCAAGTAATAAAGAGTTGCTGTGGCCTGATCTGACTTCCTTGTACTCAGACCACCTCAGGAACTTCATACCAAGGAAGCAAAAATCATGTGCCTGATCTAAAACAATCATAATACTCTCCCATTACATATTATTTCAATATTTGTTACAATCATCAATCAGTTATTTCTGTCCTATCCTTAATTTCTTTGTGTGTGTGTGCGCGCATAAGCATAGCTTTTATTTATAGGGACTAAATGTCCACCTGTGCAATTATTGGGTCAAATAGTCAACACATTTGGTTTTGAACGTGTTCGGTTTTGAACAGTTTTACCGTGTTGGTGAACCCACTATACTCTTTTCCAGAATGACTTTGCCATTCACCTTCATACCAGCAAAGTAGGAGCAATTCAGCTCTCTTTATCCTTGCTAGAATTCGGCATGATGCCTTTTTGTTTTTAATTTTAGCCATTCTAAAAGGTGCATAGTGATATTTTGTTGTGATTTTAATTTGCACTTCCTTAATGACGAATGTAATGGTTAAATTTATGCACCAACTTGGTGAGGTGGCAGTATCAAGATAGTTGATCAAACACTTCTGGATGTCACTGGGGATGTATTTTTTGGATAAGACCCCTTATCCTTAATTTCTATGTGATGAAAACATCAGCAATTTAGCTTATCTGCCCATTTTATGACTTTGGTGACTGTTCCATTATAAGATCGGTGGTGATTACTAAATAATTTCTAACATCGACCATATCAAATTATTGCTTTTGTCTAAGTAACTTCATATCATTGCAAAGAATAACATTATGTTTCTGTAATATATCTTGAGACCTTTTGCTAATTTACACTGGTCTTTGCCCTAGTTAATCTCTCACAGTGGCAGGGTGTTGTTTAGCTTATAGGCATTTTTTTTTTTACACATATTCATTTTAATGTCAGCTTCAGTTTTTTCCAATCCCTAAAATAAGAGTAATGGAACAATGCTTATTTCTTGACACTTGAAATTTACTAAGTAAAAAGTGCTTTGTTAATGAGGTGCTTTACAGTAAAGGTTGAATGTGACTGAATGAAGCATGAAGACTTAGACTTCGAGTAAACAAAATAATGCAGAATTTCCGTTAAAATTACCTTCTCATTAAAGAAACTTTGCTGACACAAGCTCTGTTCTAATTGTGGAAAACTTGATTTTATAATCAAGTATTAGCCTTCTGGGTTTTCCCAGTAAACTGCAAGATGTCATAGCATCACTTTTAGCTGTATAATCAAATGGCTATAACCCAAGACAGTCAAGCAGTTTTAAATGGCATTCTTAATATGAAGTCTTCCTAAATTATTTTTTGTTGAGATAACAGCTCCAAAAATGAAGGTGACATGGGAGTCAGGATCTATTCTGATGGTAAAGAAGTTCTAATGACATTATAAAGATAAACTCATTGAGGTGCTTGGCTTACAGCAGTATTGATCTGCTATTGAGATATTCTTTAACTTAACAAACATTTATTAAGTGCCTACACCGTGGCAAGCTTGAAAGATACAAAAACAAGGTGGCTGTAACCCAGCCCTCAAAAATTCCCAGGGTAGACACATTAGCCTGGTCCATGCATTGGGACAGAGATAATCACCCATGGTCTACATGAGGCTAGAGAATAAACTAGACCCAATTTGGGAAGATTTTTATACCATGCATCAAATATTTCCAAAAATGCTTTCCCAGGTAGCAAAAGAACTCATGTAAAACTGAGCAATTATTCCAGGTGTGAGAAATTACATTAATTGACTTCCCCGAGCTTCCTTTACATTATCTTGTTTAATCTCCCCAGTGGACCTCCAGGGCAAGATATTGTCATCTCCTTTATATAAGGGAAGTAACTGAAGGGCTGTGCCCAAGAACTGTACCCCATCACCTGCTAGTATGCAGCAGGTCCAGGACACACCCCAGGTAGATCTGCTCACAGAGCTTGGTTCCTTCAGTTGGCTCCATCTCATGGCCTCCTTTTGAGGTGTGGATATCAAGTCATGCCTGGACAGTGTCTAGGCTTCTAGGAAGAGGAGCTCTGATTCTTGCTTCAGAGAATAAACATGGTGGGTCGATCATGCTGGCTCCAGAGAAAAGAGAGCAAAGTGGCCCCAGTGACTCAAAAGACTATGGGAACTTGACATTACCACATGCCAAAGACTGGCCTATGGCAGATGGACCATATTTGCTAATTCATCATCCCTTCTTGCCCAGGGTGTTATAACACACTAACGTAGCTCTCATAATACAAAGGATTGGAGATATAGCAATCATAGCTATTCTAAAATGTTGAGAAAATGCTGCATCTCACCTGATAGCTCCATATACAAGCATTTGTGCCTTGTCTGGTTTAGTAGTGTAAGCTCAGCACCTGGCGGCATCTTCACATTCATTCCTATGGAAGGAATGAAGGAATGATTAAATGAATAGTGAAAGACAGCAGAACAAAAACCCAGTTACCTCTATTCAAATTACAGGACACATCTTTCTTTCTCAGTTTGATAAGCGGAGCCCAGATGGTGGGCCTGAGACTGGACCATAAGCTGATGCCAAAGCTCCTTCTTACCTCCGTGGGGCCACCCACTGTCTTCTGGGTGAATTCAGTATCTTCATTTAATTTCCCCATGGCTTAACAGCAGCACCTGTTCAGAGGGCAGTCTTGATGCTTGCTCCAGAATTTAAATGTGCAGTGGACCTGACTAACCTTTGCAAGCTCATCTGGGTTTTATTATAAGGAGTCATAGCTTTCTCTTGATCATATCTAATCTATAGATCAGTGCAGATGAATACATGATGTGGCACATTAGTGCTGTGACTGAGAATACCCACCAGCACATGTGGTCTCTCCAGCTGAGTCAATTCCTAGTAATGAATCTAATTATTACAGTGATGAAGAAGAGGACTCATCAAAGGACCCAGTGCATGTGAAGGAGTTGGGGCAGAGGAATAAAGAAGATGTGACAGGCAGGATGTACATGTGTAGGGAAAGGGCATGTAGGTATTGTAGGCAGGGGGTGTTAGTGTCACTATGGTCAAGGGAGGTGAAAAGATAAAAATAAACATGTCTAAAAGGTAATGGGTTGTGAGAAGTGCATAAAATTTGATGACCAGCAGATTTGGGTTTACATTTCACCTCTGACATTTGTTTTGTCATGGACCATGGACAGGTTACTTCACGTCTCTGGGTTTAAGTGAACTCATTCATAGACAGGAACAAGTTCAAGTACTACTGTGGGTCATGGTGAGATTTAACTAAGAGAATTAAGCAAATCAAGTGGCAAAGTGCTTGGCCCATAGCAGGTACTTCACAAACATCAGAAGGAAGGAAGCATTGCTCACTGGTATGTAATTTTCCCACTATTAAAAACTAAATTAACAATTCAAACAACCATCAGAACTTTCTGATTAGCTATTGAAGACATCATGCATCTTCCCTTGACATACTGACAAAGCCCCTGCCATAAAGCAAACACCATTTCCATTTAAGTTGTCAGTGTTCCTTTATGGGAATTGATGTTAATAATAGTGGCTTCCATGCAAGTAACACCCACTAAGGAGGCAGAATTTTATGGTTATTGAGAATGTGGGTTTGTGAGATATATAAAATCACACTTCACCACCTCCTAACTGTACCACTCTGGGCAATTCATTTAATCTCTGTTAAGTTTTAGTCCCCCTGTCTGTAACATGGGAGAAGGATAACAGTGTCTACTGCATGATGTTGTTTTGGAGATTAAATGAGATATTTATATACAGCAGCGGTTAGAGTAACCCCTGGCCAATGATAAGTGCTCAATATGTATTAATTTTTATTATTACATAGACAAGGCTCCAGAGACATTCTCTAATTTAAGCATTTCAACTCCACGCAGTTGAAGCCATTGAAATTCAGAAAAGTTAGGGAACTTTCCCAGGACCCCACACTATTTCAATTTCCTTATTCATGGTGCCTCTCTAGATAAGGTAACGTCTTCAAACTTATCCAGAGCAGAGAGGTCCCTGCAGAGTGGAAGCAGCACCAGACCCGGAGCTGGGAGAGAAAGTTTAAGCACTGGCTACTTCACTTATCAGCTGCAGAAACAGCAATTCACTTCAGCACTGTGCAAATGAGAAGGCTTGACAAGGTGCTCGCTAGGTCACTCCTGGCTCTTTCACACGGATTCCATGTGACAGCCTGGAAACCAGAAGGAGCGCACGGCCTCTCAGGGGACTGCAATGGGCCTAATTGATAGTGATGACATTACTGGGATCATCACCCTGCTTCCTTTGCTTTTCCACTCACAAGGATGGCCCTGTCATCCTTCTTCCCACAGGGAGCTGAATAAGGTTCTCATTATAATTTGACTGCCTCATCTGGAAAAGTATATCCCCGTATAATAATCCTGTTTCCATATGCAGCAAAGATCTATTCATTTCCCCCTTTTGCTTCCTTTGATTTGTCATCTGCATCGTGGTTGTCACAGGATGGGCGTCCTTGGACATTTTCAGGTCATATGCCCTAAAAATGATCCCAAGAGTCAGAGGACATAAATATTGAAATCATAAATATCATTTTGAATCCTAAATGTAAGGGCAGACTTGGATTACATTGTTTCTAGGGAAGGATTTCCGCTTTAGTACTGAGATAACAATGTCAAAATGGTCTTAGAGAAATTCTGTTTGAATTAAAATTCTGAATATCTCATCAGACTGACACAACTTTATTTATTACCTCCTTGCAATATTTAACTTGTATTGATTTCTTACTATGCATCAGAACTTCATAGGACAATTGTCACTTAATCCTTGGAGCACCCTAGTGATACATGAGCTACAATTAATTTTATTTTGCATATCAGAAAATGGGGTCTCAGGATGGTCAAGAAAAAAATGTCCAGAATCACACAGAGTTAAGTTGTTGGACCAGGATTGGAATCTGGCTTCACTGCACTCTAAGGGCCAAGGTATACAAGCTAAGTTTCCTTGCCTCCATTTGCAGTTATTCATATTTTTGTATAGTTGCAACAATTGTGGACGTCACATTCTGCTATGATTGCTCAATATTGTCATAAACATTTTATAGAATCACTTGAATTAGTATGTAAAAATAAGCATAACAATATCAATTAGTATGTAAAAATAGGCATAACAATATCAACCACTGTGCTAAATTATTTACCATCACTATTTTATATGAGCTACAAAACAATCCTATATGTACAGTAAGGAATTATGAATTGTGTCTACATTTTACAGATAAACAAGTTCAGTGCAATGCCTGCAGTCCTACAGTCCTAGTACATTGGTGTTTTGTTTGTTTGTTTGTTTTATTAAGTCATTTGTACACAGCACATTGAAAGGCCAAAGAAGGAGGATCACATGAAGCCAGGAGTTAAAGATCAGCCTAAGCAACATTGGGAAACCCCATCCCTACAAACTAAAAAGAAAAATGGCATGCTCCTATGGTCCCAGCTACCTAAGAGGCTGAGGCAAGAAGATCACTGGAGCACAGGAGATTGCAGTGAGCTGTGATGACAACACTATACTCCACCCCAGCCAAAAGAATGAGACTGTCTCCAAAAAAAGTTCAGGGAGATTCAACAGCTTGCCGTAGTCAGAGAGCAGAGTCACATTTAAACTCTGATCTACCTAACTGAAGAGCCCAAGCTCTTAACTTATTAAATATACTGAATATCATCTTGATAAAACTAAAACATTCTGTTTTCTACAAGGTAGAAAGTGTCAGAATTCTCCCTGGAGGTGGCATTACTTTCCATTTTCACCTGTTATTGTTGAAGAACTCTGAGCTTTCAATAAGGACCCAGGACCTGTACAAAACCATAAATGAGATCATAAACAGTTCTGCTTGGAAAGAGGCTTATAATGAAACCACCCACTGCATGGCACCAAAGAAGCCCACCAATAATCAACTACATGGAAGTCTGGAAACCAAGAGAGACCAGAGAAATGTGCAGTTGCTTCTGTGTGAGTCTTCCATGTCATCAGCAGCTGCCCCCATGAACTCCACTTGATCCTTACATATACATCAGTTCTCTCCATCAGCAGAAACAGCTTTCCAGGGCTGGGCATGGTGGCTCACACCTGTAATCCCAGCATTCTGGGAGGCCGAGGGCTCAGGAGTTCCAGACCAGCCTTAGCCAGAGCAAGACTTTGTCTCTAAAATGGCTGGGTGTTGTGGTGGGTGCCTGTAGTCTGAGCTATTGGGAAGGCTGAAGCAAGACAATCACTGAAGCTCAAAAGTTTGAGATTGCTGTGAGCTGTGATGACACAACACTCTACCCAGGATGACTAAGTGAGATTCTGTCTCAAAAAAAAAAACACAGAAAGAAAAGAAAAGAAACAGCTTTCCAATCATTTTTTTCTAGGAATGTAAGAGAGGAACAAGTGCTCTCTGGTGCAGTCTTGGCATTCACAGACAATGTTTGTGACAGAAATTATTAGGAAAACTCATGTTATACAGATGATTGTCTGTCTCTGCTACACCCCTTTCTAACCATGTCAATTCATTCTATAAATATCAAGGATCACCTCTATAAATCGGGGGGAACAATGCTTCTCTCAAAACTCTTGTAGAGATCGGTTGTGTAGGTTATACTCAACAAGACAGTCGGGAACAATCTTTGCTCACATACAAAGAACACAGTTTGAAACCTTCTTGTATACCATTCATCCTTATGGGCACATATCCCTGAAATCAGAAGACGGATTTGTCCAAAAGACCACCAGAGCAGACGCCCAGCACTGAAAGCCGCAAAGCCTTGCATCCAGTGGTGCTATGCAGTTGATACATTTTATGGCAAGAAGCATGACCGTATTCTTTGTAAAGTTATCAGTTTAGAGACTTTCATCTAGCTCCCTGTTAATTTTCTTGTGCAGACAGTAAAAGCTAACAGAAGAGAACTCAGTAGGGCCAAGGTTTCAGACGGGAAAAGCTGAGAGGCAAACTTGTTCTCAGCTGAATTCACTTACACACAGATTATGTTTAAACACTGGTCATTATGCAGGCCTAGATAAGATTTCCAGATGTGCACGTTTGGGAGACCAGTCCTGTATATGAGAAGACTGAAGTGAATTGTGTTTCACTGATGATGAACGATCTCTTCACCCATGGAATAACTAAGTCTGCAGGAAGATAGGAACCATCCTGTCTGGTCACCACAGGGCTAATCCCCAGTTTTTAGGCCCATGTGAGGCTCCTATCATGGCCAAGACAAGATCCCCATCCATCAATGAAAGGAAATCTATGTTCTCTAATACTTTAAGTTTCTTATGAGCCTTGGAATGCAGGGTGGTGGGGTGGCTAGAATTTGGGGTCAGAACATAGTGTTCACTCTTCTTGTACAGACTCCGAATCATTCAAGGAATAAAACATTACCCTTTTATCTCCTCTGCTCTTTTCACTAATAAAAATGCAGTTGTAATAGTGATACCTGTGTCTAATTATAGCAAGGATAAGGATTATGTAACACAGATCAGCCAAGATGGGAAAAAGCACTTTTAAAAATACAGCTCAGCCATCCTTTCAAGCTACTTCCATCCTCCTAAGCCAATTCTTGAATGCTAAAATTATTTTAACAGGCGCAGTGCATGGTACATTAATAAATGATCAAAGGGTGTGCATTTTCTAATGTCCCTTTGGCCTCGATAAAGAAACTGGCAAATATTCCATTAACCACAAGCCATGAAGTCATTTTTTAAACTTGAAATAAATTTCCCCCCTTTCCTGCTGGAGGTGGGTCATGAGGATTGCTTAGTTTATGCACTTGGAAACTGGCTTCTTAAAGGAAAAGATTGAGATGGATTATTTATGAACATGCGTAAATTATGTAGCAATTTCATTGAGATTTCTAGGACTTCTGTGAAGTAGAATGTCCCCTGTGGTGGCCACATCTCATTTAATCCATCCTTTCATCTTTTCCTCCACTTCAGAGACTCCCTATATTTTAAGGTTCCCTTTGAAACAATAGCTCATTTTGAAATGTAATTTAGAAATATATTTACTATGTGCTCTTGGTAGCAGAAAATATTGCCTTATAAAACAAGAAAGAAACCCACACAACACACACGAACAGCAAGGAAATTGTGCCCAGGAATCATCATTCATTTATGATAACATGGCTGAGTGGGAGGACTGACACCACCAAACCAAGTCACAATGAGGAAGAACAATGAGAAACATTAGAAAACAATGAACTATATTTAAAACTATAGGTGGCATCATTCATCCTGTGCTCTCTCTCCCATCTTCATTGCA
This sequence comes from Galagoides demidoff, assembly GCA_963574575.1. Taxonomy (NCBI): domain Eukaryota; kingdom Metazoa; phylum Chordata; class Mammalia; order Primates; family Galagidae; genus Galagoides; species Galagoides demidoff. The sequence goes on along the minus strand of CAUYQV010051855.1, from coordinate 40,382 downwards.
GAAGATGGAAGCAAATTTTACCAGCTACATTTTCCTGGAAAAGCATTGAGGAACATAAAGTTACGTGACCTATCAATCCCACATGAATGAATCATTTGAAAAATCAGCACCAGACAGCTATAAATCAGTATTATTTTCATCTTAGCTAGAGTTGAAATACATGAATCATCATGGCCCTTTATTTCTCAGTGTTCCAAAAGAAATAGCCACATAAACAAGATTCTGAAATGTATTTGTACATTTAAACTCTGTACTTACATGGGTATATAACTGCCCCATCATAAAAATAATATCTAAATAGATAAAAAAGCAAAGTTTTATGGATAAAAATGCCATTATAATTTTTGGAAACAACTTTAATGATTAATAATAAAGGATTATAGCCATATAATAAAATACCAAGCTGAAATTAAAAATAGCATTAGAGGAAAATCTTTATTGGCAGGTGAAAATGATGTACTAATATTGCAAAGAAAAAAGTAAGACAAATCACAAAGCATCAAATTGTGGTATTTTCATAAAGAATAACTATGGAAAATTCTGGTGGATTGTGCACCAAATTTTAATAGTATTTACCTTTAGTATCAGAATTATAGCTGATTTTTGTTTTCTCTCTATATAAATTTCCATGCTTTCTGTATTACCACATTGAGTTCTATTATAGTTATAATTAGGAAAAAATTGCAAACTACTTTTTTTAAGTAAAAATAAAAATATCTTATAAAGAGACAACACCTCACAATAGTGATTAACAGAACATATGGTTTCTGGGAATTCTGTTCTGGAACTTGTCAAGTTTCACATGTGGTGAAATATCTACTTGTGACATTGATGCCTTGATCATCAACTTAAAAATGGGCAGATATAATTTGAAAAGTCCTTCTTAATTAAAAAAAAATACATGGAATTTAACAGGAGGAAAATTTGACAAGGATTTAAGGACTTATTTATAGTTGTATAACTTGGAAAATAGTTTAATTCTGAGATACATGAGGAGACACGACATGAGGCTTTGCTGTTATCACTCAATGTCCAAGCCTAATCAACTGGCTTAATTCAATCAATATTTACTGAATACACAATATATGCTGGGCATTCTGCTAAGTGAAAGAAAAAAATGATGAATGACACAGTTATTGAAACTCAGTGTCCACTGTGGAAGGTTGTATGTGATGCAGAAAAATATAAATTGTTATGTTAAATCAGAGAATAGGCATAAGTTTGAGTGGCAAGTTTCTCTGAAAGAGGTGATTTTGAACTGAGTGTGAAAAAATTGCTAGAAGATCTTAATCTTAAGAATTCCAGTTTTAAAAGGGTCACATAAAGCAAGCTGGCTTCCTGACACCTCAATCCCTGAAAATCAAAAATAAAAACATATATATTGCCGAGGTTATCACCAGCAATATCCCAGAATTCAAATAGTAGGATAAGATAATTTCAAGAGCTACAGTGGATTTAAAACATTCTGATCAGATAATAAGAAAAATTAGACTTTATTATTTTTTTTAATCCATGATACACCTCCTTCCAATCTGCTTATCTATAAGACCATGGAAAATTTCACCTTGAGATTGAGGTGGACATCCAGCCTACCCATCATGTTAGTTTCCAGGGCAGGAAACCAGTCCCTGCCTTAACCTATAGGAAGTATCTAAAGTGTATGAAGTAAGCAACATCCCTGAGGACAGGCAGAAAAAAAGGGAGGAGGGGCAGGTAAGACTAACATCCTAATCCCTGAAAGCCCTGCTTTGTACCTTTATACCCTCTTTCCTTATACCAAAGGAAATACCAAATCAGAGTGGTTGTTCAGTAGCACCACACTATAAGAGTTTCAGTCCACAGATGTTTGACAAAAACCACTAGCCAGTTATCTCACCCTACCAAGATATCTCCCTTGGGGCTGTATTCAAAATTGTTTACTAGAAGTGAGGCAAACCCAGGCTTAAGGAGACATCTAGTGCTGAGAAGGAGGCAGTAACTTAGCAGGAAAAGAAAAAGAAAGAGAAGTAACAGATAAATTACAAAGAATATTTCAGTAAACATGTTAAAGAAAAGCCAAAATCAGCCAGACAGGAAAGACTGGAATGAATAACTAAGCTTTCAGTGGAAAGACAGATATGTACATTTACAAGAGACAATGGCAAACAGGGAGCCATGACCTCCACAGACAGAAAAAGAATCTGTCTGATCCTAAAAGACAGATGATATAGAAACTTTCTGATATGATATAGAAGCTTTCTGATCAATTGAAAACAATGGTTTTAAAAAAAATGTAATGGTCTCCAAATTAACACAAAAATAAAATGCAGATAATTATGAGAAAATGTAACAAAAAAGATTGAACTAATTTTTAAAAATCAAACAGAAACCTTGCAGCTGAGGAATACGTCTAATGACCTGAAAATGTTACTGGATGCTTTAAACAGTAGAAAAGATCAAGCAGAAGAAAGCTTCAGTGAAGTTGAAGATAGGCTATTTGGAAATACATGGAGGAGGAAAACAGAATGAAAATGAATGAAAGTTACTTATAAGGTATAGAAAATTATTTCAAAAACCAAATTTAAGAGTTATTGGTAGTTAAGAGAGAATTAGGCAAAACCAAAGAGTAGAAAGCTTATTAAAAGAAATAATGACATCACTCTGAGAGGCCAATGCAGATGGATTGCTAGAGCTCAGGAGTCGGAGACCAGCCTGAGCAAAAGAGAGACCCCCATCTCTAAAAATAACTGGGAGTTGTGGCAGGTGCCTGTAATCCCTACAACTTGGGATGCTGAGGCAAGAGAATCACTTGAGCCCAAGAGTTTGAGGTTGCTGTGAGCTTTGATGCTACTGCACTCTACAGAGGGTGACAAAGTAAGACTCTGTTTCTAAAAAAATGAAAAGCAATAATGACAGAAAACTTTCCAAAGTTTGAGAAAGATATAAATATCCAGTACAGAACACTCAGAGAACACCAAAATGAAATTATAAAAGATATACAATACTCATACTCTCAAATATCAAGAACTAAGAAAAGATTCTAAAAGCAGCAAGAAAAAAGAATTTGTCATTGTTTGTGACTTAATTTGTTCATTAAGTTTATGAACTCACCACCATGCTCTTATGTGGGTAGCACTGTACCAACAGTTTAGTAAGATTTCATAAGTTTGGTATATCAGTTTCTAACAGTTGTGTTTATAACAATATGAGATAATGTCTTGCTGAGTAGTTTTCATTATTATGGCATTTTTCTGTGTTATAAAATGACAGCTCTTATGTTCATTCCAGAAAAAGAGGTCAAAATTGCTCTCAAGGGTGGATAGTGCTGGAATACATGCATAGCTTCTCAAAGGGTATAGGTAGTACTATTTTTAGGATGAGTTCATGAACTTAATTGTCGGTTCTTATATAAAGGAACTCCAATTCTTCTGGCAACATACTTCTTAACAGAAACTATCATGGGATGGGATGAGATTTTCAAAATGCTGGAAGAAAAAACACTTTTCTTTCCATCCAAGAATACTGAATGCAGGGCAGTGCCTGTGGCTCAGTGGGTATGGCACCAGTCCCATATACTGAGGATGATGGGTTCGAACTTGGCCCCAGCAAAACTGCAACAACAACAACAACAACAACAAAATAGCCAGGCATTGTGGCAGGTGCCTGTAGTCCCAGTCCCAGCTACTCAGGAGCCTGAGGCAAGAGAATCACCTAAGCCCAGGAGTTGGAGATTGCTGTGAGCTGTGAGGCCATGGTAATCTACCAAGGGCAGTAGAGTGAAACATTGTCTCTAAAAAAAAAAAAAGAATGAAGAAAAGCTACCATTCAAGTACAAAAGTGAGATAAAACCTATCCCAGACAAACAAAAGCTGAAAGAAGTCCCTACCACCAGACCAGTTTATAAGTAATACTAAAGGGATCCTTCAATCTCAAAGGAAAAAGCACTAACTAAAAAGAGAAAATATTTGAAGGTATAAAACCCTCTGGTAAACTTAAGTATATGAATGAACCCCAAATACTCAAACATTCTAATCCTGTTGTGCAATACATTTAGAACTCTAGTATGAAGCCCCCAAAACAAATATGCCAAAAACAATAATACTTACAGCATCCTTTTAAGAGATGGGTGATATAAAAACATAAGTTGAGATAACATAAAGTCACAATGTGAGGGAGATGGAGTTGAAGTGTAGAAGGGTTTTTCATTTTTCTTCATTATTTTTTTCTATTCTTTTATTTGTGATCTAAGATAAATTTTTGTTCATAAAATAACATGTTAAATCTCTAAGATTTTCGTAAGCCTTATGGTAACTACAATGCAAAAACCTATAGTAGATTCACTAACATAAAGAGCAAGGAATTAATACATATTCCCAGAGAAAAATCACTTAACTACAAAGGAAGAAAATGAGAAAAGAATAAAGGAAGAGAGGAATTGCAAAGCAATCAGAAACAATACAGGCATGGCAGCTTACTCTTAGCTCTCTAGGAGGGCAAGGAGGGTGGATCACTTAAGCTCAGGAGTTTGAAACCAGCTTGAACAAGAATTACACTCTGTCTGTACTAAAAATATGAAAAATCAGTTGGGCATTTTAGCAGGTGCCTGTAGTCCCAGCTACTCAGGAGGCTGAAACAAGATCACTTGAACCCAGGAATTTCAGGTTGCTGTGAGCTATGATGCTATAGCACTCTATCCAGAGCAACAGAGTGAAAGTCTGTCTCAAATAAATATATACATACATGCACACAAAATAGCAGTAGTGAATTGTTAATTATCAATACTAACATTGAATCTAAATGGACTCAATTCTTCATTAAAAGGCATAGAGTGGGTTAGGCCTGTTCTCCAGTGCCTATAATCCTATCTGAGAGTCTAAGGTGGGAGGATTGCTTGAGGCCAGAACTTCAAGACCAATGTGAGCAAATGCAAGATCCCATCTCCACAAAAACTTGAAAAATTAGCTGGACAAGGTGGCACATGTCAATAGTCCCAGCTAATTGGGAGGCTAAGGTGGGAGTATTGCTTCACTATAGGAATTTGATGTTGCTGTGAGCTATGATGATGCCACTGCACTCTAGCCCAAGCAACAGAGTGAAGCTCTGTCTCAAAAAAAAAAGACATAGGCTCAGTGCCCATAGAATAGTGCTTATGGCACCAGCCATATACAGCAAGGCTGGCATATTCAAACCTGGCCCAGGCCAGCTAAACGACAATGACAACTGCAACAAGAAAATAGCCAGGCATTGTAGTGAGCACCTCTAGTCCCAGGTACTGGGAGGCTAAGGCAAGAGAATCGCTTAAGCCCAGGAGGTGAAGGTTGCTGTGAGCTATGGTGCCAAGGCACTCTACTGAGGAGGGTGAGATAGGCGATTCTGTCTCAAAAAAAAAAGAAAGAAAGAAAGGAAAGACATAGAGTGGCTGATTGGATAAAGAAACAAGACACAACTATATGCCTACAAGAAACCCAGTTCACCTATAAAAATACACATAGACTGAAAATGAAGGGATGGAAAAAGATATTCCATACAATTGGAAACCAAAAAGAATAGGAGTAACTATACCTGTGACAGATAAAATAGACTACAAAACAAAGTCTGTAAAAAGACACCAAGAAGGTCACTATATAATGATAAAGGAATCAATTCAACAAGAGGGTATAAGAATTATAAATATAGTGGAATCTCTGTAAGTTGATCAGCCAGGGACTGTAACAATTGGTCAACATACAAAGGTAATAAACAATGAACTAGGCCTACTGTACTGATACATACACATGGTGCATATTCGATCTATGAAAATTGGGTTAACTTAAGGAAATGGTCAATGTAGGGAAATAATCAACTATGGTGGTCCATTGTATATATTCACCTAAAACTGGAGCACTCAACTATATAATGCATATATTAATAGATCTAAAGGGAGAGATAGACTATAATACAAAAGTAGTAGGGTCTTCAACATTCCCCTCACAGTAATGGGAAGATCATCCAGACACAAAATCAACAAAGAAATATCAAGTTGGAACTATACACTAGATCAAATAGGCCTAAATTACATTTACAGAACATTTCCCACAACTGCTATAGAATACAACATTTTGTGTCATTGGCACATGGAACATACTCCAGAATAAAGAGAATAGGACACAAAACATGTCTCAAGAAATTTAAAAAATTAAAAATTATACCAAATATCTTTTCTGAGCATAGTAGAATAACCAGAAATCAATATTAGGAGGAACCTCAGAAAATACAAAAGCACATGGAAATTTAACAACTTGCTCCTAAATAACCAATGCATCAGTGAAAAAATTAAGAAGAAAATTTAAAAAGTGCTCAAAACAAGTAAACCTGGAAATACAACATACTAAAATCTATGGGCTACAGGAGAAGTAGGAATAAAAGGGTAACTTTTAGCAATAAATACCTTTATCAATGAAGTAGAAACTCTTCAAATAAACTACCTAATGATATACCTCATGGAACTAGAAAAGAATGAACAAACCAAGCCCAGTAGTAGTAGAAGAAAAGAAATTATAAAGATTAGAACAGAAGTAAATGTAACTGAGACTAAAAACACAATATGGAAGGCTAACAAAATGAAAAGTTAGTTTCTGAAAAGATAAAAAAAATCAACAAACATCTAGCTAGAGTAAGTAAAAAGGAGAAAAGACCTACATAAATAAATGCAGAGACAAAAAAGGAAACACAATAACCAAAACCACAAAAATAAAAAAGAATCATTAGAGACTATTAGGAAAACTTATACATCAACAAATTGGAAAATCTAGAAGAAATGGATAAATTTCTGGGGACATGTACAACCTACCAAGGTTGAACAATAAAGAAACAGAAAACCTGAACAGTAAATAACAAGTAGGGAGAAAAAAAGCCATAATAAAATCTCCTATGATTGGTCCAGGTGTGATGGCTCAAGCCTGTAATCCTAGCACTTTGGGAGGTCAATCCAAGAGGATCACAGGAGGCCAGGAGTTCATGATCAGCCTGAACAACAGAGTCAGACCCTGTCTCTACAAATAATGTTTTCAAAAATCAGCCAATTATGCCTATAGGCAAAAGGGGACCCCCTACAGTGCTAGTGGGAAAGTAAATCAGTACAGACACTATGGAAAACTTTACATAGATTATGCAAAAATATAAAAATAAAAATACCATATGATGCAGAAATTCCACTACTGGATATATATCTAAAGTTAAGAAAATAAGTATCTCAAGGAGATATCTGCACTCCTGTGTTTATTGCAGCACTATTCACAATAACCAAGATTTTTAACCGACCTAATTCTCCACCAACGAACGAATGGATAAGGAAAACATGGTACAAATGTACAATAAAATATTATCCAGATATATGAAATTCTGTATTTACAGAAACATGGATAGAACTGGTGATTATTATGTTAAGTGAAGTAAGATAAGTATAAAAAAACAAACACTGAACGTTCTTATTCATATGTAGGCACTAAAAACATGAATCTCATGATGAAGGAAAATATGTTGGTGCTTACCAGAGGCTAGGAAGGGTAGGGGGTGGTAAGGATAAATAGGTGTTAATTGATGGGTACAAATGTTCAGTTCAATAGGAGAAATACGACCTAGTATTCAATAGACTAATAGGAGGACTACATTTGCAGCTACCTACTAAACATTTCAAAATAGCTAAAAGAGAATAATTCCAGTGTTTCTATAAATAGGGAAAAGACAAATATTGTAGTGATATATAATCCACTTATATTAATTTGATCATTACAAAATATATAAATGTATTGAATACCATGTTCTCTGAAAATATGTACATCTATTATGTATCAATAAAGATGTTAAATATTATTAAACAAATTAAAAAGGAGAAAGGAAGAGCATTCTAGACACAGGGGAATGTATAAGGAAAGAAAAAAAGAGAGAGATGGGGACAGAGACAACAAAAATAATGCTCAAGTATCTGAGTCCTACTAGAACAAAATCTGTGATGCAGTTAATGGTGGGAGTGAAGGTTGGACAAAAAAGGAAAGTCCAGATCTCATAGTAGTTTGATTATTTGGAAAACAGGCTTGGAGATGGTCAGGTGTGTGATTAACTTTTGACATTCTGGCTTCAATAAGTGGTTCATTGACATCACTCTCTGAGATAACTATAATAACAGCAATGATAGCAAACATTTATTGGGTTCTAAATACTTGCCAGACTATGTCTAAATTCTCTCACATATTGACTCATTTAAGCCTCATGACAAACCTGTGAGGCTGAGATGTTGAGGGATAGTGAATACAGGAAGGTGAACAGGCTGGGGTGGGAGGAGCAGACGTCGACATCAGTTGAAAACATGTTGACTTGTGGTAAATATGGAGCCTGCAGATGGAGACTTTAGCAGCAGCAGGAAACTGGAGTCTTGAGCTGAGAGGAGAAATTAAGGATAAAGATATAGATGTGGGAATAATTTGCATATAGAAATTTTTTTTTAAAATATGCGCAAGGAGTTGCTAATTCAGGCAAAATATGTATACTGTGAAAAACAAAATGGGATACAGAAAGAGCCTATAGGATATGGGGCCAACAACATTGAGGCAAGGCAGAGAGAATTTCTAAAGAACGTTGCCAAGAGTCAGTGAGTTAGGAGAAGAAAGGATAACACAAACACTAAGGCAAGTGCGTTCTAAGAAGGTGGTTACAAGGAGTCAATCAATGCTAGAAGGAGGTCAGGCAACATAGGGAACAAAACAGACCTTTCCCATTTGACATTGTGAAGTCATTACTGCCTGCATTTTCAATGTTGACAGGATGAGAGCTACCTTATCAATGATTGAGAAATGAAAAGGAAAGAAGGACGTGAAACCAGCAAGTATAGAAGACACACAGTGTGGGTGAGATAAAGACATAAGATGGCTGGGTCTTGCTAGTTGGTTTTGTTGAGCTGGAAGAAAACTGAGTAGACTCTAGTTGAAGTCAAAGAGCTACTTTAGAGATGCAGGGTGTAGGCTGGAAAGGAAAAACTATAAAAATAGACGTCTTTTTTAAAGCAGTTTTCCATTCACAGGAATACTAAGAAGAAGATACTGCAATATTTTCTTGGACTAAGAAGAAGATACTGCAATAGTTTTTTGGACTCTCCAAACCAATGTTGAAATTTCATCCTCGGTGTTGAAGGTGAAGGCTAGTGAAGGTGCCTGGCTCTTATGGATGTATCCCTCATAAATTGCTTAGTGCCATCTTCATGGTAATGATTGATTCCCCAGTCTCTTAGTGCTAGTTCTCATGAGACACAAAAGCCGGGTATGAAAAAACAAACAAACAAAAGCCTAGCACCTCCCTCTTTCTCTCTTGCTTCCTCTATCATCATGTGATCTCTGCACACACTGGCTTTGCCTTGCATTCTACCATGAGTGGAAGCTGAGCCCTTAGCAGAGCAGACCCTGGCACCATGCTTCTTACATAGCTGCAGAACCTCTTTTCTTCCTAAATTACTCAGATATTCCTTATAGCAGCACAAAGTGACTAAAATAGGTATGTGATTTCTCTTATATCCCCTGACCCCCACATATGTACAGCCTCACCCACGATAAAATCCCACAGTGGACCAGGGCATTTGTTACAATTGATGGATCCACACCAAAAGTTCCTTATAGAAGTGAAGTGTAGAAATATTTGTACTTTCTGGTGCAAAGTAACATTCCATTAGATATACCACAGTTTACTTACCCATTAACCTGCTGTAGGACACCTTGGCTGCGTCAATTTTTCAGCAATTATGAATACAGATGCTATAAACATTCATTTGCAGGGTTTGTGTGAACACAAGTTTTTACCTCATTTAAGTAAACATCAAGGAGTGTAATTACTGACTCATATGGTAACAGGGTGTTTAGTTTTGTGAGACATTGCCAAACTGTCTTCCAAAGTAGCTGTCCCATTTTACATTCCCACCAACAATTAATTAGTGTTCCTAGGAAATAACTTCTAGTACACTTCGGTGGCATATTTCCACAAAGGTTTGCAAACATTACTGCCATTTCCAAAATGTTTTTCATCACCCCCAAACAGAAACAATAACCAATAAGCAAAAACTCACCATCTGCCCTTACCCAGCCTCTGAGAACTACTTTCTGTCTCCATGGATTTTCCTAATCAAGCTATTTCATAAAAGTAGTATCATAAAATATTTGTCCTTCTGTGACCTTTATTTCACTTATTATAATGTTTTCATCTCTGTTGCAGCATGTATCAGAACTTTATTTTTTATGACCAAATAATCTTCCATGGTATGGATGAACCATACCACATTTAGTTTGTCTACTCATCTGCTGATGGACACTGGTTTCTTCCATGTTTTGACTATTGCGAATAATACCACTACTAACATTCGTGCATAAGTGTTTGAGTCCCTGTTTTCAATTCTCTTTGATTATAGATCTAGAAGTGGAATTTCTGGGTCTTATGGCATGTCTGCATTTAACTTTTTGATGAACCACCAAACTATGATAGCTGTACCATTTTGCATTGCCACAGGGTACTGAGATTTGAAATATAGATAACAATTATCAGGTGGAGAACAAGTAAAAGGATGAACCTTGTAGAAGTGAATTCTAGTAAAGCCACAAAAATGAAAAAAAAAAAAGTATGGTAAAATCTTAGGGGAATGTATTTCAATAAAGGTGGCTACCACCAGGCACCAGTTGAGGAAAAGCTATAGAAAAAGGCAAGAGGCATTCACAAGTATTGTTTTGTTCTTGGTAACAATGTTAAATTTTTTTCTTCAAAGTAATAAAAAATTTTATAGAACATGTGGTTTTGAAATATTATTTTGTCAAGTTTATAGAAAAAATGTGGAAAAAACCTAGATGTAGATAAGTGGCCCACTAGAATGCCTAATGTATAATTTTGGAGTTGCTTAATGAGGCTTGACCTGGGTGGTAAGGATGACCTAGAGTGGAAATGAAGATGGAGAGACATGGACATATTGATAAATTCATGAACATTTTAGAATTAACAAAGGAGGAGAGAGGGGCAGATTAGTCAACCTAGTTTCTGAATATCTGATCGCACCTTCATTGAAAGAGGGGAAAAAGGATAAGCAGAATTTCCAGAGGTAGAGTTGGACCAGAAACCAGGTAGTTGTACAAATATGAAAGAAATGAGGCTCAAAATATGGGACAGTTCCAGTGAGAGCTATGCACTGCGAGATTTCAGAGGCACATGAGGTAAAGATACTGGCGCCATCAGAGTAGAGAATGGCTCACTACAGCTGATGAATCAAAATGGCAAAACCACATTCAAAGACAGATGGATTTGACTTCAAATGTTATATTCTCCTTTCCAAATTCTCTGACTCTCAGTCATGCCATCGAGACCAAGAGTAACTCTTCATACGATTAAACTACTTAAGGAAAAAATGTAGCGGACAAAAAAAAGAAAAAGTAGCTCAAACTAAAATACTGGGGAACAGTCATATTTAAGTCTGGGCTGAAGAAAGAAAATCCAGAAAAGAATCAATGAAAAACCAGGCAGATGTGGTTTCACAGACATTAAGAGTTCAGGGTGTCAACAGGGACTGGCCACAGAAAGCAGTCACATGAGGACTGCTAAGACTCTGTTGAATGGAGTGAAGTGGAGGTGACTTGTGACGTGGGGAGAGCCTTTTCCTGAAGAGATGGGGTGAAAAGCAAATTACTACAGGTTGAAGAATAAGTAACTGGGGGAGAGAAGATGGCTTAGACGTGAAGAGATAAAGAGAAAGCAAGAGATAGAGAGGTGGTGATGCAAGGTCCAGGGAGAACTATCTTAGGATATTGTTTTAGACTCATGGAAGGGCATGAATTTTTTTTTAGGCTGAGAAAAAAAGGAGTGGCAGAGGTTGAAGAAGCAAGACAGAGAAATAACTGAGAAAACAAGGTCTCTGAGGGGAAGAGAGGTGCCAGAGCACAGATGGTGAAAGTCGCCTCCACCTCTTGGTTCTTCCCTCTTCGGCCAGGATGTGAAATGGGTAAAGAAAGCTGTAGAGGCAGGTAAGACCCCTCCCATCACACAGGTTAACAGCCTTCAAATACCCTGGATATCATGATATACTCACCAGATCTCTGGCTTAAACATTACCATAAAAAAAGAGAGAGAGAGAACATGGGCGGTGCCAGTGGCTCAAAGGAGTAGGGTGGTGGCCCCATATACCGGAGGTGGTGGGTTCAAACCCAACCCTGGCCAAAAACTGCAAAAAAAAAAAAAAAAAAAGAAAGAAAGAAAGAAAACCTACCGAAGAGATTTTCCAGTGAAAGTATTTTAAAGCCCATAAGATGTTTAAGTAAACTTTTTAATTATTTCCCTTCCCCGGCATATTATTCTAATTGCTAGTACTCTGAAGAATCAAGAAGTTAACATATCAACTCTCTCATGAATCCTGCTGATCTTTAAAAAACAGACATTTTCGGAGGCCAAAACAATAATTAAAGTCATAAATATGTATTGCTACATCAAGTCAAACAATTGGAAAATGAAAACTCATTAAGAACATTTTAATCATCTCATTACTTCTGTGGCATGGTTGTGTATAAATAATTTTAATTGTCCTCAGTGTAAGTAAAACATTTGAAAAGACAAGTTCGTTTTTGTTTTGTGGGTTTTCCCCCCAAGGTAAAAGCCAAACTGGATTGAAACTAGGGGACTTCCTATGGGATAAACCTTTCAACAAGAAAATAGGATATGGAAAGGCATATGGGTGTAGTGACATTTTGGTTTAATTATTGAGACCACTGTACAAACAAGTGTTGCTAATAACAAAACAAGTCTAATTCCAGGTTGCTGTAAACAGAGAAATGAAAACTCCTATCCACAGATGATACCTCTAAGACGTGATGCTGGAAGTGGCCTTTTCAGATTTCACAATTAAATTGGTTACCAGAGATTCACTTTCAGTAACCTTCACCTTGCTAATCCACAGGCCTCCATTAAATGGGTGGGAATTGTAGCCATTCAGATTGCATCAGCTCCCAGGAAGTGGAAGGAAGTTGAAAGAGGTGTGCATACCAACATGCTCCCACTCCATCTTTCCTCTCCCTCCTCACCCCACCCTAGGCTGGTCACTAGTCTTTCTTTCCAGCTTCAGTTCCAAAAAGAAGAAGTAGATTTCCAAAATAACAAATAAATATTCATACTAGAATTTCAGTTTTTAGCTTTGCAATGTGCCACATCACATGGCCTCCAGTCTGGTGCAACAAGATGTATTTTCAGAGTCAGTGGGCAGTGGTAACAATATGAACAAAGCCTTGCTTCACATTTACAAGAGACACAAGCAAGAATTCTCTCCTTGGCGAACCCAAAGGTATCACTGCCACAAATCAGCAGAATACCTAGCCTGTGCACAGCAGAGGATGTATTCCCAGGAGACCAGCAATTAATATTTCACTGTGCACATCTGAGTCCAGATAAAGGCGTTTGCTTTCGTTTATTTGAAAAAAATTTCCAGTGATCTCAGCCCAAACACTGTTTAACAAATATTCATATTTTAAATTTTATTTTTATAGACTTAGGAAATAAATTCTACATATGTTAAAAACATATTTAGTTGGGTGTGGTGGCTCACACCTGTAATCCCAGCATTTTGGAAGGCTAAGGCAGGAGAAATATTTGAGGCCAAGAGTTTGGGACCAGGCTGGAAAACGTAGCAAGACTCCATCTCTACAAAAGAAATTTAAGAATTAGTCCGGCATAGTGGTGCATACCTGTAGTCCCAGCTACTGGGAGGCACAGGTGGGATGATCTTTTGAGCCTAGTAGGTCAAGGCTGCACTGAGCTATGATCACTTCACTGCACTCCAGCCTGGGTGACAGAGTGAGATACTGTTTAAAAAAAAAAAAAAAAAATGAAAGAAAGAAAAGAAAGTATTTGGCCACCACTTTCCACCCCAACTCCACTCATGAAGCTTATGACTAATAAGCTAGACATATACAAATGATAAGCTAACAGCTAACCAGACCAGGGAAATCTGTTTTGAACAGAAAACTATGTTCAAGAATTCAACATATTGTGGCAAAAAGCCAAAATTAAATTGGTTACCAGAGATTTACTTTCAGTAACATTCACCTTGCTAATTCACAGGCCTCCCCGAAATGGGTGGGAATCATAAAACAGGATTTTAGCTTCAGACCATGAGAAGAAAAAAATAAGGCATGTGTCAGTGGGGATCAGAGGAATGATTTTTATTTTGCATCTAATGCCATCAAATCACCCTGCAGAAAGATGGCAGCTCTGTTCTAAGATGATTTCAGGGCCAATTTTAGCAGAAGGTTGGGCCTTGCTGTCCCCCATCCCTGTTCTATCTCACCCCCATGCCTATCCTCAGAGCAGTAGGCACTGTCAGCCTCAGAGAACCTGCCCGGCAGGTGCTCATCACTCATGAGACGGGACACAGTCACCAACAGTCCAGCATTTTTTATTTAGAAGATGGAAGAAAAGCCAGAAGACATTTCAACAATACCTATTATTTGTTGGCTCATTCATTCATTTAGTGAGTCAACAGTCAGGTCATCTGAAAACATTTACCAAACACCTAATCTATCCCTGAGCTGTGCTGAGAAGTGGGGAAGCAAAGCAAGAAGAAGGGACATAATTGCTGTGCTGATTGAGGCTTTCAATTTTTAGTGGGTTTTCAATAGTTCTGGGTTTTCCGTGCTTGAGTCTGTGGGCTCTTGTTTTAATCTAGGATGAAGCGGAAGCAGGGCTGTTAGCTCAAAGAGCTATATTGGAGCTGAAATCTCAGCAATGAACAAGGGTGAACTACCACCAGTGTTCCGGGCACAGGAAGAAGAACATGGAAAAACCCTGAAACAGGAGTGAGCACAGGACGGGCGAGGAGCTGACCCCAGGCCTGAGGAGCAGAAAGGCAGAAAGGGTTCCAAGGCAGACAGTAGACATTCAGGTACTGTTACAAATAAACAAACGATGAACGGCTGAACACACGAACAAGTGTCCAGTTACATAACCATCCCCGCATTCCAGCCACTAATTCACACAAGGACACTCGGTAAAAGTCCATTGGTTTATTTTCTTTTTTGCCTTCTCCCAGTTTTTCTCTTTAAAATTTAAGTTTAATAAAATCAGAAAATTAAAAGGGGGGGAAGAAAAGAAAACAGGGCCAGCCTCTCCAATGTGTTCCAATCGAGACCCAAACCTTCCTGAATTGCCAGGACCACACATGGGAGGGAAGTGAAAGCAGAGCGAGGGCCAACTACTCACCCAAGACCCCCAAAGTGGAGTTTGCTGGAGTTCCAGCAACATATGTCAGGAGGCATTTAGGTAAATCTATACAACTGCAGTGTTCATTTCCATCATTGTTACATTCAACAAACGGGTTCTAAGCACCTACCATTACTTGGCACTTGCTAGATGTTCTGTGATAAAAATATAAATATAAAAATAAAATAAGCTTGTTTCTGCCTTAACGCAACTCAGAGTCTCATGAAGGGTACTAAAGATAAGCAGATGATGTTTCCAGGACACTAGGCTCACTGCAGTAACAGTAGCTTATGAGTATGGATAGATGACAGACTTAATAGCGGCCGGGATCTTGATGGTTTTGTTCACCACATGTCACCAGCACCTCACAGAGTGCCTAGAACCTGGGAGGAACCTAGAATAGAACACTGAATAAATGCTAAACAAGCTCTTACATGTGCCAAGCACTTCGCTAGGTGCTTCTGTATGTCTTACCTCATTTAATCCTTAGAAAAATCCTAAAAGGTAGCTATATATGGTTAATTACATTTTTAAAGATAAGGAACAGAAAGATTAAATTACTACTCCAAAGTCCTAATACCTAACTGCTACCGAATCTTATGCTCTAAACTTTAGACCAGTGATTCCCCACCATGGGCAATTTTGCCTCATGGGCATATTTGGCAATGTCTGGAGGAGCTTTTATTGACACAACTGGAAGAGTACCATATTATGGGCACCCAGTCGGGAGAGACCAGAGATGATGCCACACAGAACAGCCACTCACAGCAAAGAATTACCAGGCCCAAAACATTGATAGTGCAAAAGTTGCTTACACCATTCTGCCTTTGAAAAAATTTTATTCTTTGTACCCCTCTTGAAGCACTAATTAGTGCCTATCAGGAATTGTAAAAACATTTAATAATAGTTTTGTGTCCAATTTATTCTTACTTTCCCCAAGAATAAACACAGTGCATGGCACAAAATAAATGCCCAGTTATATGGTCTTACTGCTATTGAATTTAGGCAGTCCACAGGCGATGAAGAAAATCAGTGACTTCCCAGTGGGGGAAGAGTACAAAAAGTAATATCCAGGCAGAGTACATGCTGTAGCCCCAGGCCTGTTCTCATTCTCTGGAGAAGGCATTTTCTCTTTATAATCAGCCTGCAAATGTTCATGAAGGGGACATTGCCAAAGGAGAAGAGAAATACCAAGGATGTTAGGAAACCATATCCTTTAAAATGACAATTACAGAAACAACATAGTTTACAGCGCAAAATAAATAACTTCATCTACACTGGAGATTTTTTTTTTTAAATCATTTATCTCTTGTATCTTCCACCTTACAGCCATTGCTAAACTCTTTATTTCCAGGAGTTTTACTTTTTTTTTTTATATTCAGTACATAAGGGGGATCATGCAATATTTGCCTTTCTGTGCTGGTTTATGTCACTTAACATACTGTAAGCCAGGTTCGTTGGGGTTGTCACAAATGACACAATTACCTGCTTTCATAATGAATAATCTTCCACTGCATATACTTACCACATTTTCTTTTATTATTATTTCAATAGATTTGGGGGGTACATGTATTTTTGTTACGTGAATAAATTATATCTTTCTGAAGTTCAGGGATTTCAGTGTACCCATCACCAGAATAGTGTTCATTGTATCTGATAAATAAATTTTTTTTTATTTCAGACTGATATTATCCACTAAATGATTGGGTAGATTTTAGTCCCCTTCCTAGTTTTTAAATGTCTATTATACCACTTTCTGACTAGATACACCTCTCATTTAGCCCCCACTTATAAGTGAGAACATGTGTTATTTATTTTTTCATTCCTGAGATATTTCACTCAGGATAATGATCCCCAGCAAAAGACATTATTTGGTACCTTTCACAGCTGAGTAGTATTTCATATGATAGGTACACCAAATTTTCTTCACCCACTCATCAGTTGATGGCACTTATGTTGATTCCATACCTTTGTAATTATTGTGAATTGTGCTATCATGAACATATGAGTGCACATGTCTTTTTGATATAATCATTTCTTTTCCTTTGGATAGATACTCAGTAGTGGAATCATCAGTTATGCCACAATGAAGCTGGGAGGGAAAAGACATTATTAAAAATGATACAGCCACTTTAGAAGAGAGGTGGTAGTTCCTTAAAAGTTTAAAGACAGAGTTACCATATGATCTAATAATTCCACTCTAAGGCACATATCCAAAGAAATTAAAAACTTATATTCACACAAAAACTTTTACATACATTTTTATAGAACCCCTATTCACTAACAGCCAAAAAGTAGAAGAAAACCCAAATGCCTGTCAACTGATGGAAGGACAAGAAAACAGTCATGTATCCAAATATTGGAATATTATTCAGCCATAAAAGGGGGAAAGTATCACACATGGTACAATACAGTTGAGCACAAAAGCACTCAACAGTAATAATGAATGCCAATCAGGAAGACACCACCACATGTAGATGTTAACACAGCTATAAGACACTGATGTACCAAGGTTATGAAACTTTACTGAGTTGTTTGTACAGGGCTATCAATGTAAGTGCATGGTGGCAAGTTTGCAAACTTACTTGTCAGACCTGTAGGACAACAGCTCTAATGGTCATTCCAGAAAAAGAGTTCCAAAATAGCTTTGAAGGGTGGACAGGTTGACAGCTTCCCAGGGGGAGTACTTTGAAGGTGACTGTAGCGATATTCAGCAATGAGGTGTGTAGCACTTTGGTTGAGTTCACAAACTTAATTGCCAGACCTTGTATGTTTCTTTTCTGGGTGATAAAAATATTCCAAAATTACAAAATTGTGTTTGTTGCACAACTTTGAAAATACACCAAAAACTACTGACTTGCACACTTTAAAGGTATAAATTTTATGGCATGTGAATTACAGCTTTTAAAATCTTCTTAAATTGGGAGGCCATTAGGTAGGGAAGGCTCCAGTGCATTAGACTTCTACAAAAGCAAAACAAAGACCAATGTAAACAGTAAGAACAAATGAGAGATCAGAAACCACCAACTAACCACTCAAAGGATCTTCCCACTCCAATCAACCAAATATGATTTCTTTGTCTTACTTCCGTGTTCTACATATGAAAGCTCACTGCCCACACTGCTGCAGCCCAGCTCCCTGAACCTCTTCCAGTTGTGAGTGCTGCCTGGTTCATGAATCATTCTTTGCTCAAATAAACTCTGTTTAAGTTTATTTTTTCTAAAGATTTTCCTTTAACGGATTTCAGGAAAGCTGTTATTTTTCAAAGACATCGAGCATTTGACTCCCTTCAGTGATAGTATCCACTAACTTCATTACCCACACTATTCTTGGCACTATATCTTAAAAGAATTATTGTTTCTCTTTGACTAAGTAATGGGATGATTCCAAATTCTCTCTGAGATTTCGTGACTAAAATAGCACAGTGTGTCTTACTTTTCTGCCACCTTAGGATTGCCAAGTCCTCAGGGACCTCTCTTTTTTCTTACTGCTATTCACAGAATTGGCTGTCTGTTCCCTTGAAAGTCCACACCCATTGTGATATTACCCCTATGAATTGGCCTGAGGATGTCACAGGATCAGATCAGCTAGACATGAATACTAGAAAGAGAGAGATCTATGCTATTTGATTAAAAAAAAAAAAAGCCCTTTAGCTTTCTGCTTTCAATTTTTTTAAACCCCTTGCCTACAAATGAGAGTGCGTGTTTTATTTTAATGTGTCGTCAAACGCTCAAATCCTTTCAAGATCACCAAGAAAATTGTATTTTGAAAAAGCACATCAACTCTCAGTTTCAAACCACCTGTAATCCTTCAATGTTTCCATCATGGTGTTCATTAACTACATCAGTGCAAGAGCTTCAAAGATTACAATTTAAAGCACACTAAGATCATCCCAATCTTCACTGTTTTATTACGAACCAGATAATAAAATTCATTCTTCACTTTGCACCTTTGTCACCCAAAACCTGACAGGGAGGGGACAAAGCAAAAACAGACTTTTTGATTTTTCCCAAGGTCCTTTTCTGAGCCCAGAATGTTCAAACCTTTGACCCATTGAAGAGGAAAAGGGAAGACTAACTCAAAGAAAATAAGCAGGTAAAAAGTTTCTAATGGACTTCCATTGCTAAAGTAATTACTCCACACAGGTAGCAAGGGCAATGGGCTGTCTAGACCCTTGGGCAGCCCCATGACATCACCTGGAGTTCTGGAGTCCTTACCACACCAGCGGGCTCAGCAACAACTGGAGATGAAAATTCATCTTTTCATGGAAGTACAGAATCTCATAGTTGAAAGAAAGCGAAACATGAAGTTTCATGTCTCTCCTCCAAAAGTAATTAATTATCCAGCCCTCTTTTGCATGCCACGTCTACTGGGAAACTCACTACATGGGGGGAAAGGAATTGAAATTTATTCCCTACAATCCAATTGCAGAGCATGTTTTGGTCTAGATTTGAGTTGTAGTTTTAAGACTTGCCAGTAGTGTCATGGATATTTCTATTGATATTATTCTCTACTCTCCCTTTCCATCATTATTCCCTACTTTCCTCTCACCAAAACCTCATGCACCAGACAGAAAAGACAAAAATGCTATGTGAGGCTCTCTTCCCATCTCGAGTCCTGGACTGAGGTGCCCAAACAAGAGAGGAAAGTTCTGATTAGCAAACGTCAAAGAGCACCAGACATCCGTAAGAAAACCAAGCGGGGAGCTGGTTGACATCTAAAAGTTTTCTGAAAAAGAGAAGGCACAGATTGCAAGGTTTCACTGCTGCTATTCAGATGACTTTTTTTTATTTTTTTTAATTTTTTTTATTTTTATTTAATGGTAACTATGTACATTAATGCACTTCTGGGGTACAGTGTGGGGTTTTCACATGCAATCTGAAATACTTCCAACAAACTGATCAACACAGACTTCATGTCATTTTCTCAGTTATAGTTTTAAAACATTCTGATTCTACTCTTAGAGAGTTTCACTTGTACCCCTGTAAGATAGACCTCAAAAATGGTCCGTCCAATCCCCCTCCCTCCACCCATTCCTCCCCTCCCTTCTCCCTCCCCCCTCCCCACATTCTTAGGCTATTTGGTTATAGCTTTCATATAAAAGGTATAAATTCGTTTCATAATAGGAGTGTGTACATTGGATACTTTTTCCTCCATTCTTGTGATACTTTGCTCAGAAGAACATTCTCCATCCACCTATAGTCTTAAAAGTAGCAACCATGCATAGAAATACCTAACAAATTCCTTTTTAATTTAATGCTACATTCTCCATGAATTGTTATACCATATAACATACACTCATATGCTAATAGGTATGTTCATAAACATATTATTTCTTAACTACTAAGGTAATTTCAGAATTCCTACAGGCACAGTATCTATAAACAACCAGTATCTTTGTAAAAATCTCTCTTTGATTTTTCACCCATGTCAGAGGCTGCTAACTCTTTCTCTATCCACCACTTTGACTGACACATCACGCTCTTTCGCCCTGACTGCTAACACAGCCTTGCGACAGATGCCCCCACTTCCACTCTTATCCCTTTACAGTCCAATTTCACAGACTGACTGATGTTAATTTATGGAAATGCAATCCAGGAACTCTGCACTAAGATGGCATGCCGAATGGATACTTCTAATTTTGCTCTCTTTGGAAAAAGCACAAAAACTATAGCAAATAAACTTAATTTAAGAATGAGTAACAACGGATAAGGGAGACCAGGAGAGGAGATGCAAGCCACAGGTTAGAAACTAAGAGGCAAATGCTAGTGCACAGAATATTTGAGAAAGCTGCTTCTTTAACTGATGGCAGGGAAAGCTAATGAACAAATTCCTTAAAAGTCCAGACAGTTGGCATCCAGAAACTGTAGTAATTTGGGCTAAAAGTTGTAACAAATGAGTAGGCATGCCTGAAACTATTTGAGAAACAATTAAATTAGTAGACACCAGAACCCGTCCAAGCCACTGGCTGACTGCCTCTATTTCACATTGGCAGAAGTCTGGAGACTTTCTGTTTGGAGAAGGGAGAACAGAGCCTGGGAAGATCTGGGACGTCATCTCAAAATAGGAGACACAATGGATGTGTGTTTCAGGAATGGAAAATTCTGGAACCTTCAGTCTGATTCTTACACCTTGACTTTTAAAACTGTACCGACCGGATTCTATCCTCTGGGGAAAAGACTAAAATAATCTATTTTAAGTAATTAAAAAAAGACCCCTGTCCCATAAGTTTATAGGTGGTACATATAAAGATGGAAAGAAGTATATTTTCTGTTTTGCAGTACTGTGAATCCCATTAGTTATTAGGCTCAGCATTCCTAAATTCTAAGGATGGAGGTAGAATGCTAGGCTCAATCATCTACCAAAAAAAGAATCTAAAGCATCATCAAAAGGAGATAGTAACCAGAGTGCTCTGTCCGCTGTTCACCTTAGTCTTATAAACACCAAGAGACATGAACAGCAAAGTGAACAAGGTCCAAATGCCAGCTTCTAAGTTTTTCAGATAACTATAATTTTAATTATAAATATCTCTGAATAAAATTGAATGACTGATTAAGTTATAAGGTGAGAGAAGAAAAGTCACCATTCCCTCTAGCCAATCTATAGAAGATCTATAATATGGAACAAATGGAAAACTTAGAGGTCACGGGTATGTAAGTGTATGTATGTGTATGTGTGTGCATATGTGAGCTCAGTGTATTGAAATGACAATAAAAAGAGATTGAGTTGGCCCCTACACCAGGGAATATATATGTATACTCCTTGCATCTCATTTACTTACTTGTTTTACAAAGGAAACATATTGAATTATTTTACACAAGCAAAAATTTCTGTGAAGTATGTTAAGTATTATACTTTAGGATATTTGCAAAGAAAATGACAAATTTGAGAGGTTGGTGTTAAACACTAAACATACATTTTCCTTTTCGGCAATGCTTAGTCTCTCCTAAATCTGAAAGAACTGATTTAAAAAATGTTCATTTTCATCTTTCCATTCGCAGAGAGAGAACAGATGATGAAAGAAATGCACAAGTTAAGAAGAGCAGAAACACAATTCAGGAAATTATTTTTGAACTGTATTCAGAGTTCAAGAAAAGTAACGGAAAGGCTAAATAACAGAGGATTATTGGTAGAAGGCTGTGCTGATTTGCAGCCGTACTGAAAGTATGTCTTCCGGTCTGCTTCCTTTTTGACTTTTTACTAAGGGACATTCTAATATGGGTTAGGCGGTAGGTATCTCATTGTAGTTTTGATTTGCATTTCCCTGATGATTAGTGAATGTGGAGCATTTTTCATACACTTGTAGGCCATTTATCTTCTTTTGATAAACTTCTGTTTATGTCTTTTGTCCAATTTTCGGTGGAGTTGTTTTTTCCTTGCTATCTTGTTTGAGTACTATGTAGATTCTGGATATGAATCCTTTGTTGGATATAGTTTATGAGTTTTATCTCCAATTTTGTAGGTTGTCTATTCACTTTCTTGTTCCTTTTGCTATACATAAAATTTTTAATTTCATTAAGTCTTATTTATTTTTGTTGCACGATATGTGTTTTCAAAATCTTGGTCATAAGATTTTCCATAAATTTTTCACATATTTCTTCGAGAATTATTATGTTCATGCCTTAAATTTAAGTATTTTATCATCTAGAATTAATGTTTGGGTATGGCAAAAGATAAGGGTCCTGATTCACTATTATACATGTGACTATTCAATTTTCCCAGGACCTGTTTGACTAGAGTATCCTTTACAGCAATGTATATTATTGTTTGGTTTGTCAAAGATAAGCTGATAATAGTTCTATAGTTTCATTTTTGTATTTATTTCTCCTTTCCGATCCATCTATTTTTCTCTGCTTTTATGCCAGTACCATGCAGTTCTGGTTACTATAGCTTTGTAGTATAATTTGAAGTCAGGTAATATGATGTCTTCACATTTCTTCTCTGTGCTTAGTGTTACTTTAGATATTTAGGGACTTTTTTGGTCCCAGGTAAATTTTAGGATTACTTTTCTAGGTCTATAAAATAAGAGATTGGTATTTTGATGGGAATTGCACTGAATTTATGAATCACTTTGGGCAGTATGCACAATTTAATGATGTTGATTTAACCAATCCATCAGATTATTTCCATTTGTTTATGGCATCTGAGATTTCCTATATCAGTGTTTTATACTTCTCCTTGTAGAGATTTCACCTTCCTGGTTAAGTATGTTCCTAGATATTTCATTTTTGTTGTAGCTATTATTAATGATATTGAGTCCTTTATTTGACTCTCAGATTGACTGTTATACAGAAATGCTACTGATTTGTGCACAGTGACGTGTATGCTAACACACTGTGAAATTTAATTATCAATTCTAGGAGTCTTTAGAAATGTCTAGATACAAGACCATATTGTCAGAAAAGAGAAATAGTTCGACCCCCTCTTTCCTGAGTTATATGCCTTTTATTTCTTTTTCTGGCCTGATTGCTCTGGTTAGAACTTCCAGTACTGTGTTGTATAACACTGGTGATAGTGGACACACTTGTTTTTTTCCAGTTCTTAGGTGAAATGCTTTTGACTTTTCCCTATTCAGTATGATATAGGTCGTGAGTCTGTCATATACGGCTGTTATAATTCTGAGGTACGTTACCTCCATACCAAATTTGTAGATGGTTTTTATCAAGAAAGGGTGATGGATTTTATTGAACATTTTGGCAGTTTCTCAAAGAAATAAATGTAGACCTCCCAATTGATCCAGCAATATCACTGCGGGTATCTGCTCAACAGAAAAGAAGCCATTTTATGGAAAAGACACCTGTACTCAAATATTTACTGAGGACAATTCATAAGTATAAAGATGTAGAATAAACTGAAGTACCAATCAACTTGCAAATGGATACACCATAGATTACTATTCAGCCATGAAAAGGGGTGAAATAATGTTTTTTGGAGCAGCTTGGACAGAACTGGAAACTCTTATCCTATGTGAAGTATCTCAGGGATGGAAAACCAAACACTGTATGTTCTCAGTAATAAGTAGGAGCTAAACATTGGGTACACAAGGGCCCAAAGGAATATAAAGGTCATCAGAAACTAATCAGGGAAGGGGGAAGGAGGAGGATGAGTGATAAGAACTTACCCTTTGTGGAAAGGCACACCAAATATTCTGACTTAGCATTATACGAGGCATCTATGTAACAAAAACACTTGTACTCCCTTAATATTTTGAAATAAAATATTTAAAAAGAGAACTATTGATAGAAGGATGAAGATAACTGAGATGATTAACTGACAGAATATATAAAAATGTTTCCTAAGGACAGAAAGCACTGGATTTTTATGTTTCAAAAATAAACAAGAGGAAGCGAATAAAGATAGACCATAATATGGGGAAGTTTATAAAGACAGACGAAAATATGGCCAATTATATATTCAAGCACAGAACTGAATGGCTGGAGACAAAATTCCAATCAGAGCATGTTAAAAACAGTCCAAATACGGCAGAGCGGATATTCTCTTGCAAAGTTCATTCCTAGGCTAGACCTGTTTTGTTTGGGTTTTTCATTTTTATTTTTATTGTTGGAGAGTCATTGAGGGTATAAAGAGCCAGGTCACACTGCTTGCATATGTTAGGTAAAGTCCCTCTTACAATTGTGTCCTAGCCCCCAAGACCAGACCTATTTTAAGAGTATGGTAAAGAAATTATGAAAGGGAAAAATATTGGAATAAGAACAATCTTCCCGTGCAAGAAAATAAGGAGTTGGAAATGGTGTACTGGCGAGGTGTGCGTTAGCCAGAAGTTTGAAGATCTTGAGTTAATTTTGACCGCAGGCATCAGCATTCTGGGAAGGCAAGGGGGAAAACCTTGGAAACAGCTACCTACATATCCCCTTCCACGATTCACAAGCGGGAAAACAAAAAGGCAATATTTAACCTCTGACAGTATATTTAGATGGTGCTCCTAGGTTAATAAATTACCACGCTGCAATGCCTCAGTTGGGACTAGTAATTAAACTTAAAATATATTTCTGCTAAAATAAGGAATACCACCAGATAGCCGGCTAACTCTACTATTATGTGACATTACTCTTTAAATAATTTAAAAGCAAATTTTAAGCAGTGACACCTCACAGATATCCACATTCAAGACATAATCTCCTGGAAGTATCAACATTTTATGAGCCCCTTCAATAGGCAAGTCCAGTGATTGAAAATACCTGTTAAACTAAAGTCAGTAATGAACATTGGCTGTGGCCTTTTCTATATGTAAGGTAATCCACATTATATGTGTATATATATATTTTTTCCCACCATAAGTGATATTTTACCCCTTTCCCTCCTGAAAGGGTGACATACTAAATATCAGTCCTTAAAATTAATATATTTTGAGATATTTTGTTAAAGAGGTACTTCTTTGATAAATAAATATAATGCTGTATATGAGTTATTTTTAGAAAATGTGAAAGTTTAAATTACCTTCCAAAGGAAAAACTGTTTGGAAAGAAGAAATGTATAAAAGCACATAATGAACACAGGTGTGCCAGAATTAAGGAGATGAAATAAAAAATTTTGTTATTCTACAGCTGAATGATTCTTTAATTAATGCTGAATATATTGATAAAAACAATATGAACTAGACTTTATGTTATATCAAAAACATAAGGTCACCTAAAGATAAATCTAGGAGAATATTTTTGGTAATAGAGACCACACATTTTATCGTAATGAAAATCACCACTTCTCAATTTCTTGGTTTTCTTGTTAACGTAACAAAATTTTGACAATATTTCAGTGGTGGCTATCAAATTGTAACATCATCCTGAGGTAGAGTACAGCACAGTATAAATATCAGACACCCAGGTCTCTGAGGATTAAAACGGACAGCTTCCGTGCTAGTAAAAGACTCAAATCTGAATATGGAAATACATAGCCAGGTAAGTGACTCCAACATGCAGGATGAAGAATCAACTGTCTCAGGAAGAAACTCTCAATCCGACGCCACTCATGATGCAACCAAAATGTTAACATTAGCAAGATGCTACAAAAGTATAACTAATTTTGTTGTTAAAAATACAAGCCCCCCCCCAAATGTTTTGATTATCCAAAAGGCTCAGATTTGAGGTGTTTTTATAATCTATTTAGTGAATATTTTAATGTTTATAATCTCTTTGCTTAGCTATGTTTTTTGTTTGTTTATTCTATGTATAAAATGCATATTAAACTCTTCCAGGCATAAGAAAACAGATAAATATAAATACAGCCATGCAGATGAAAAGAAATACATCTTTAATATTTGTTTTTAACATTACCTGAGATCATTCCAGAAAAACAAAATGTGGACTCTCAGTGCTAAAGGGACAAAAGAAATCCATGAAGATCGCCAGAGCAGTTACTAAAAGTGAGCTTGTATCAAATGGTATGCTGCACAGATAAACACTAAGTATCAGGAGGATGATTATTAAATGTAATTTTCAGTTATTGTTAATCAAGAGGGCAAGAAGTTCAGGAATTAACTTTTACTTAAATCACATATTACCATGTTTCCCCGAAAATAAGACCTACCCCCAAAATAAGCCCTAGCAGGATTTCTATGCAACGTATCTGCATAGCCACGCCCTGCATTTCCATGCTGAGTGGTAAGGAAGACTGGAATACCTTTTATCTGCCACAGCTCCTTTCTCTGAGCCCTTCACACTTGCGTGGGTGCGCATGTGGTAACTGGGGTCACAGGCATCCTATTGAGCATGTGTGAACAGCTAGGGGAAAGGAGTTCCCGCATCACTAGCACCAGCTCCACCAACAAGGTCGGCTCACGCCGTCAGGTTCCAGAAGAAGATGACTTTACTGTATTTGAATAAATGTAGATTGTTGTATTATACTTAATAAAAATAAGACATCCCCTGAAAATAAGCCCTAGTGTGTCATCTTGAGAAAAAATAAATATAAGACAGTGTCTTATTTTCGGGGAAATATGGTATATGCTAGCCTAAAGCAAGGTACCACTATAAATATTTGAAGCGATGAGAAAGCTCACATTTTATTTTCCTAATAAATACATTCATATTAACATTTCTTTTTTTTTTTGTACAAAAGGTCTTTATTGGTGGGGAGGGAGGCTACAGAGCAGCACCAAGGAGGAGAGATAAGAGAAGAGAAAAGAAAGGAGAGAGTGGGGAAGAGAAGAGAGAGAGAGAGCAGAGGAAAAAGGCGGGAGAGGGGGAGAGAACAACATTTCTTATATACAGGTGCATCAGTGTGTATATTTTGCTAATGTTTAAAGAAGCCAACAATTTTAGACATAGGATTTTCCATATGTTTTCTTCAAGAACTGTTATGTTTCATGTCTTAAATTTAAGTTATATTTAAGAATTGTTACATTTCATCCCTTAAAAAAGCCAGCAGCACTTTTAGTCATAAGGTAATCATGACACGTACAAAAGTAAAGATGTTTTAGGAATGAGACGGCTGGCTCAAGCATATATTAAAATTTAAATTTCTTTGTTTTGAAATCTATCTTTAAGATCATACAGAGATTCGAGGTATTTAAGATGTTTTAAATTATGAACTTAAACAATATAAATTCAATTACAACACGCTAGAGCCCCTCTTTCCTCTGGAATCAGCATAGGCTAGCTGATGGGTACATCTTTTTATATCTTCTCTTTCAATGATTTCCTGGTAGTTACAGTTATGCTAGAATTTTTTATATCTCAGAAATTGGCAAGCAGTACAAATACGAGCTATCTTTATTTACTTTGTTTGCTTTTTTTTTTTTTTTTTACCAACAGTCTACTGACTATTATATAAAATACTTTATTTTCCTTTTTTTATTAAATCACAGCTGGGTACATTAATGCAGTCATGGGGTACAATGTGCTGGTTGTATATACAATTTGAAATATTTTTATCAAAGTGGTTAGCATAGGCTTCATGGCATTTTCCTATTGTGTTAAGACATTTATATCGTACATTTAGTAAGTTTCACATGTACCCTTGAAAGATGCACCAAATATAAAATATTTTAAATCATTTGCTGTATAACAGGGAGAATAAATCCTGCTTTAAAATTCTATCAGTAACTCCCTTCCCTTGTAAAATTTTTAAAAGAAATGTGGGCAGTTTATACATATTGTTAGCTATTAAACTTGGACCTCAAAATGTCTCGCTGCTATTTTACAAATCTTTACATGAGTTTGATTGCAGTATCCTGAAATTAAAAGTCATGCTTAAAATAAAATATTTAAGAAAGGGGCAGGATTTTCTGTAACCAAAATAGAACTCAAAAATAAATTCTAATCTAAATTGAATAGTCAGGTCCAAAAATAACCTTAGATTTTAAATTTTTTGATTTCATTAAAATGAGTTCAGTGTTCCATGAAGTACCTTTGCAATAAATTAATGTTATGTATTTGAACTTACAGGAAAAATTACAAAATAATTTCACTCATAATACCTATATCTTTCTGTATCAAATCTCTCGAAAAATTTCATCTGAATAAAAGAATCATACACTTTTAGTTAGTTTGAAAAGTATTGGTTTAAACCAATGGCTTTGCTTATAGATTAAAAATAAAACACATTAATAAAAAACTGTATATCAGAAATATGACGTGACTCATCTATGAAAAGACTCTTAGTCTATGACAAGACTCTCACTGACGGACACAATGTTGAGACTTTTGTTTGTTTTGTTTTTTCTTATAACACAGTCAAGTCTATTTGTTATAGTTCCTATAGGGGAGGTCCAGAATACGAGAATCTTCTAGCTTGAATAAATTTTTTTCCCCACATAAATTGCAAGGGAAAGATTAGGAAAAAGCAAGTATAATCTTACATTATTTCCTTTATCCAAAATCACAGCTCGTGACTGAGCCCTGGCCATGATTAAAACAAAGCCTTTGCAGACATGAGGACCAACATAGGAAGCTGGCCTCTGAGTCATTTTCAAAGCTATTCTTGTAAATTCCCGTCAGATGAAATGGAACCGTGGAAAATGAATGTGTTCAGTAGAACCAGGAAGATTGCATCCCTTGTCTTTTAATTGCATATAAGCATTCGAAATTTAAGCAATTATAAGTATTTTCGACATTCATCAATGACTTGACTGGAATAATGGGAACAGATCTACATTCAAAGACTGATGTGGCTTCCTCTTCTTAATTGTTTTTTATTCTGCTTTATCTCCAACATATTTAAGGAAGATCATGTTGTGGGAATGTTTTGTTTTGTTTGTTGGTTTTAAGTCACGTACTCCCAAGTTAATGCTTTAATTCTTCAGAAATGGAGTCTTCATCTGCATAGTGAGAATCATATGTATCTTGGAACAGTTACACTGATGAATTGGGAAAGTTGGTTATAAGGATACAATGTGGCCAGGTCCATGGTAAAGGATAAGTGAAATATTACTTTCCTCAAACCCAATGGAAACAAAATTTAAAGGAATTCATATTTTTATTTGTATTTTTTAAAAACTGAAATAGTGAATGCTAAATTCTTATATGAATATTGTATACTAAATTGTTATAAAAATAGTTTTATAAAGCAATTGTAATGTGAAAAAAATTACATTTCAATCAATTCTATTTTGCCACATGGATGCACATTCAACTGTTAATTTGTGTCTTGAGCAGGCTGGCTGTGCCCTGCAAAATCTAAGAAGAATATAAATTGTTGGCAATACATTTACAATTCAAATGTCTGTGCATTGTTACATAAATCCTGCAGTTGCTTCAGACCTTTTGAATATATTTAGTCCAGTGTAATTTTAGTGCAAGGTAAAAGAGAAGCCTGAATATGACCCCATGGAATGACTCAGCAAAGTACCACACTTGAATTTTTAGGACTTCCCCAAAGGTTTGATCCATTTAAATTCTTCCCACAGTTTGAGATTGAATATTTTGTTTTGATAATGTCATCATTTAAGTGGATTCCAATACCCATATAATACGTATGGCACAAGACTACGTAAATGAGCTGATATAGCATATGATTCATGTTCATTACAATTAAGAGCTAACGTGATTCCTGCGGCAATTAGATAGTTTGAATGATTATTCTGCATGCACCCTCCTTTTCTGTATTTCTTCTAGAAGTTTTAATTTAACAGCATTTTTATAGTTATTACTGTGAGGCTCATATATTAGTGAATCATCTTCCACAACCATCAAGCCTGCTTATTGAAATGTGAATGGGGGGGCTGCCTTCTCCAAGTCCTCTGTCACTGGTACTGAGAAATCTCCTCTTTTGAGGTTATTCCCTAACATTCTTGAATAGTATCTCAGATCTACATAATTCTATAACTAAGGAAATATCTTCCCAAGCCCTCAAATGCAATGATGTCTCAGATAATCTGAAGAGGGCCTAAAATAAATTAGACGAATCTGAACGTTAAAAAGATTTAGACGAAATAGAAAGAGTGGTTTTGGGCGGTGGAACACAGACGCACCACAGATATTAGAAAAGCTGGGAGTTCGAACATGATGAAGATATGTTTTAATGTATAAAATTATCCCCATACCTTGAAGAGCTGTCAGCCATTGTGGAAGAGTTTCTGCATCTCCTGTACACCATATTCACTTCATTTAAAATTTCATCTGTCTTTCATCTGATCTCTAGTTTAAGAGCGAGAAAGTTAAATCTAAATGTTAATTTATCTATTTACTAGTGAAAGACAGGACAGAAAATACAGGCAAAGTCATACAGGAGACAGAGTGGGCAGGTTAACCTTGAATAGTGAGGGACGCAATGCCTGAAATTTATAGTTGCAAAACTCTTCCGTGCTTGTTTGAAGGAGAGAGATCTATTTTATTTTGTTTAATGATAATGAAGTCAAGTAAGACTCAATGAAAGGGGACGTTTACGGTCTAGATTGAGAACGTTTTGCTCTAAAATTTCAGCATTACAGCATTCTGAGGTAGCAGTCCCTTCAACCTTTTGGATCACCATTACCTAACCTATAAACTTAATAACACTGGATATCCACAGGAACTGTGAAGGGTAATTAAATAATGTCCGTGGAGCCCTCACCCAGTATCCAGTGCTTAACTACCAGACGTATTATCTTTTGTGATATGTGTGTTAAATAACTCAAAACAGTTGGCAGCAAGAGCAGAATACAAACAGTATCATTTCACTCTGAGACTGAAATAGTCAGTAACTTCTTGAAGAGACAGAGTCTAAAAAGAAAATAACCATCTCAAACAAAGAAGCTACATTTGCTTTATTTTGAAGAGTCTTAATGGACTTGATCACCCAGCACTTGCCTAAAGATGGGGTGTGGAAGAGACAAAAGCCCTAATAGGGGGACCCCGGGTGAGTTTGTCCTGAGAATTGGGAAGAGATACAAGAAAGAAGATTCACAGAGCTACATCCATGTTTGCACAGAGCTGGGAAGGGAGAAAGAGAGGAGACCATGTAGCGGGTAACAGGTGAAGGAAACGCAAGCGGGGCCCTCTCAGAGCCTCCCAAAACACCCCAAGAATTGAAGGCAGGGGCAGCATCTTGTACCTAAATAGTTGACCTCCTACTAAGTACAGGTTTCTTGTAAGATAATAGTATAGAGAATAGAGGAGCACATAGCTGGGGCTGTAGGACTGTATATCTTGCCACCTCAGACTGTAGAAAATTTTAAAAAATTTTGTTATATTTATCCTTTTGTCCATAGCTGTTTGCAACCACTAAAGCAATATATAGCATGCTGGATATGAAGGACGCAGCAGGGAGATGCCAGCTCCCTGAGAATGGAGAATGGAAGCTTCCACAAGAGAAAAAGACGTCCTGAAAAGTCAGGTCTGATATCTTTTATTCAAAAGTATCTACCTCACCGTATTGCCCAGAATAAGCCTCTCTCACCACCAAACCTCACCATTTCCTTGCGAAGAGTACATTTTTTTTCCATCCAAGCAAGATATTATGCCCCAAAACAGCACCTTTCACCAAACCGTAGTAATTCTCTATAGACAGTAATGGGTAAGTATAATGCATTAGGAATATTTGTAATTTTACTAACTATAAAGCACAGCTGCTATTGCATCGTAATTAAAGTGCATTGTTTCTTTAATAATTCATTTTGTAAAATTATGTTC
Organism: Galagoides demidoff; assembly: GCA_963574575.1. Classification (NCBI taxonomy): domain Eukaryota; kingdom Metazoa; phylum Chordata; class Mammalia; order Primates; family Galagidae; genus Galagoides; species Galagoides demidoff. Next base: position 8,097 of record CAUYQV010051855.1, on the reverse strand, counting down.
TAAAGTTGGTTACTTCCTCATTTTCCCTTTTTCCTTGTGTCTGATGGGTGTGATGTGAAAGCTGGCTTCTCTGATACGCAGTAGTTTCTTTACTAAGTGGAGCTCTTTGTGCCAACATGACATCTTGTCCAAAGCCAGTTCTGCTTATGCTTCAGTTACTCAGTTACATGGAGAAGTGGCTACTTCCATGTCTTTGTAGATTGCTGAGATCTTTCTGTAGAATCTTTCACTTATGTGAGTAGATGATTTCAGTTTACTTTTTTTCAGAATCTTGTTTACATTTATTTATTTATTTATTTATTTGTATAGCTGGGGATTCAGTGAGGCTACAAAGACCCAGGTTACACTAATTGGCATTAGTCAGGCGAAGTCCCTCTTAGAAATGTCTTCCTCCCCCGAGTGGTGTGCCAAATCAGGAATAAAATACAGGAATAAAATGGGGGGGGGGGAACATTTTTGGTAACACTGTCTTTCGTGTGAAATGGCAAGACTAAAATTCATTCTTACATTTGCCAACTCTTCAAGAAAAAAAAATTTTTTTTGATGTTATTCACAGCTGCTTACTTTAAAACAAAAAGATAGGATTAGATGCATCCAGAGATGAGGAGTGAGAGTGGGAATAGGAATTTAGTGAAGAAAATATTTCTTTTGGCAGGGCATACCCTAGAAACAAAACAGTGAATTCTGCAGATGTTTGCACACACATGCATACTTCATGCTCAAAATGTCACGGCATTATCGGCCTTCAACAAAGCATTCCTTATAGTTCGGGCAACAGTCATCACCAGCCCCGCAGCAGACTATGTACAGGAATGTCCAGTATCTGTTACCATTCAAGTTATTATTTCAGCACAAAGGTATTCCATTCAGCATGCGGCTGCCAGCCAGAAGTGGGAGACTGAAAAGTGAACAACGGAGGGCTACCTGTGATATGTGTGACATTATAGATGAAAATTGGTGTTATGGGCAGGCGCCAGAGTTCACACCTGTAATCCTAGCACTCTGGGAAACTGAAATAGGTTGACTGCCTGAGCTCACGCGTTTGAGACCAGCTTGAGCAAGAGCAAGACCTCATCTCTAAAAATAGCCAGGCATTGTGGTAGGCCCCTGTAGTCTCGCTACTCAGTCCCAGGCTGAAATAAGAGAATTGCTTGAGCTCAAGGTTTTTTTTTTGTTTGTTTGTTTTTGAGACAGAGCCTCAAGCTATCCCCCTGGGTAGAGTGCCATGGCATCACAGCTCATAGCAACCTCCAACTCCTGAGCTCAAGCGAGTCTCCCGCCTCAGCCTCCCAAGTAGCTGGGACCACAGGCGCCTGCCACAACGCCTGGCCATTTTTTGGTTGCAGCCATCATTGTTGCCTGGCGGGCCCAGGCTGGGGACTCAAACCCACCACCTTAGGTGTACGTGGCTGACGCCTTAGCCGATTGAGCCACAGACGCCGAGCCAGAGAACCGGTCTCCTTTAGCTGGGCATCCCTGGGTACTTGCCTGCATTCCCGTGTCATCCCCACACGTGCAGTGGGAAATTGGGAAAGGCTTTAGTCTCAGCTACAGTACGAAACTGGGCAGGTTGGGAGAGCGTGGACTGTAGGTGCTCTTGGAGTTAACTTAAATGCAGCTTTAGCATGCTGGATGGAAGTTGGAAGTGGGGGAACTGGTTGGGTTGACAAGTATTGATTTGGGGCCACAATGGAAAAGGGCAGTACTGTCACAGCCTCTATATGCATTTAATTTGTTTATCTAAATATGACATTGAATCAGAGTCTCTGGGCTGAAATTATTTATACACACACACTCAAAGGTATTCTTGTGTATGCCAGGTTAGAGAACCAGAGAGAGTCACTGATAATGTAAGGCTGATTTGTGGCTACAAAGAATCTGTCTTCAATGTTGGACAAATATTGAGAACAGGGAATCCTACCCTACAGTCGAAAGTATGAGAATCCTTGTGTTAGCTCTTTCCTCAAGCAGCAAGATGCTTTCCAAGTTCAGCTTCACCCATGACCCCTGCCTGTTCAAGGAAGGCTTTGCTGCAGAAGGTGTAATGGACCCTAACAGTGCCTTACAGGAGGTACTGAAGACCACCCTCATCCACATTGGTCTCACATGTGGAATCCACAAAGCTGCCGAGGCCTTAGACAAGTGCTGAGCCCATCTTAGTTGTGAGGAGCCTGCATATGTCAGGTTGGGGGAGGCCCTTTGTGCTCAGCACCTCAATAAGGTTGATGACTACCAGGAACTTACCACTTATTTGCGTGTATGTCTCCAACCTTCACTGTTAGCTGTGTTATATGATTTTTAGGGAATTTAAAAAGTAGGTCTTCACAATATATTTTAAAAGGACTATCAAAAATCAGTTTGGAGGAAAAGGTATTTACAAATGATTTGGGAACAGGGTGCTGGCTGTAGTTCGGTTACTCACTACACATCATGCACTAAAGAAATTACAGATGGATAAAAATCAGATGCAAATAAAGGTTTTTAAATGCTTAAAGGGAAAAATAACAGATTTCTGGAAAGAGTGGAATTTTAAATCTTAAAAAAAAGAATGAAAGAACTCCCAAAGGAAAACACTAATGCATGTAACTGAAACTGAAAACTTCAACAGATCCCAACAGTGATCAAGGACAGATCTTCCTACAAAAACACTGGGAGCCTTGATTTTGAGAATTTTACTTTAGTGGGAATCATATGTGTATGGGGATGTTGTATGCCTTCCAGAATGGACACTCCATTTAATCCTGGAGGGAAAGTGTTTCTATGAGACAGAAGAAAACCTAAAAAACTAGTCCAGCTCCCGCTGGTCACCTGGGCTGCAGCATTCCTTATTTCTGGCAAAGTTGTATTTGAGGCCATGGCAATAAATACTGAGGGTTCCTATCATTCTGGATAATAAATTTAGTAGTCAATGGAAATAGTCCCTTTTTTCTTTTTGTTTTATTTCTACAAACCTCAAATTCAAAGCTTGAATTCAAAATTAGCATACTCTTGTTCATCTCACTTCCTACCACTTTCCTTTCCCTTCTTACGGGAATTCAGGAGACATGGTCTGAATGTCTCTGAATTCAGGGACAAGCCTCTTACTGTTTTTTGCTTTTCTGCACTTGTGGTGATAATATGATTAAAAAGAAAATTCATTGTCCAAATCCTTGACTTAATGCTGGCAGCCTTTTCCTTGCTATTAAGAAAAAAATATTGCCGTCCCTTTCCTCGTTGTTAGTTTCATACTTTGTCAGCATCTGTTCACCCCGTTTCTGTGAATTCCTTAGCTCTTTGACTTTGTCTTGCCTCCTGCCTTCTTTTTTGGCTGGTTTGCTGCTAATTAACTCTAGGAGGCCAAGTTTAGGACCAGCCTGAGCAAGAGTAAGACCCACCCCCATCTCTACTAAAGATAGAAAAACTAGCCAGGCATTGTGGTAGACACTTGTAGTTTCAGCTACTGGGGAGGCTGAGGCAGGAGAATTGCTTAAGCCCAAGAGTTTAAGGTTGCTGGGAGCTGTGCTGACACCACAGCACTCTCTTGAGAGTGAGGAGAAATAAGCCCTGACGCTTACACTGGCCCTTTTCGTTCCTTGGTAGCATCGCTAAGGAAAATGTTCATGCGACTAGTTGAAATCATGGTATTAAATAGTATTTGGTGTCTCGGCACCTGTAGCTCAGTGGCTAGGGCGCCAGCCACACACACTAGAGCTGGCGGGTTGGAACCCAGGCTGGGCCTGCCAAACAATGGCAACTACAACCAAAAAAAAATAGCCGGGTGTTGTGGTGGGCACCCATAGTCCCAGCTATTTGGGAGACTGAGGCAAGAGAATCACTTAAGCCCAAGAGTTGGAGGTTGCTGTGAGCTGTGATGCCACAGCACTATATCCTGAGTATCAGGAGCAACATAGTGAGACTCTGTCTCAAAAAAAAAAAAACAAACCAGTATTTGGAAGTGTCCTCTGGGTTTTATTGTCCATGCTGTTCTTGTTTTCCATGGTTGAAGTTGGGTGCTTTGTCATTGGAGAGACAGAAAAAAGGTAAAGTGTAGTTTGTGTTAAGGAGCTTAGTTTGTGGCTCGGCGCCTGTGGCTCAAGCTAAGGTTCCAGCCACATACACCTGAGCTGACAGGTTCGAATCCAGCCCGGGCCCTCCAAACAACAATGATGGCTGCATCCAAAAAATAGCCGGGCGTTGTGGTGGGTGCCCGTAATCCCAACTACTTAGGAGGCAGAGACAGGAGAATCACTTGAGCCCAGGAGTCGGAGGTTGCTGTGAGCTGTGATGCCATGGCCCGCTACCCAGGGCGACAGCTTGAGGCTCTGTCTCAAAAAAAAAACAACTTAGTTTGCATCTTTTTTTTTTTTTTTTTTTTGAGACAGAGTCTCACTCTGTCACCTGGCTAGAGTGCCGTGGACTCATCATAGCTCACAACAGTCTTAAACTCTTGGGTTTAAGCAGTCCTCCTGCTTAAATCTTCCTAGTAGCTGAGACTACAGGCACCACCACAGTGCCTGGCTAGTTTTTCTATTTTTAGTAGAAATGGAGGGGGTCCTGGCTCTTGCTCAAGCTAGTCTTGAACTCGGCCTCCCAGAGTGCTAGGATTACAGGCATGAGCCACACCTGGCCTTAGTTTGCATCTTGAGGAAGCCCCTTAGCCAGCTGTGTGTACTGAACCTATCCATGCTGTTGTGATGAGATCAGTTGCTCTCCCAACCCCTGATGTTTCGGCATCTTGTGGTTCCTCCTCTTCAAAGGTCATGAAACGAGTGCGCACCGAGCAGATTCAGATGGCAGTGTCCTGCTACCTCAAACGCCGGCAATACATGGACTCCGATGGTCCCTTGAAGCAAGGGCTGCGGCTGTCACAGACTGCTGAGGAGATGGCGGCCAATCTCACAGGTAATGATGGGGGCTCCAGTGGTGAAGTGAGCCTGAAACACAAGAGCTCATGTCATCATCTGTGTAGAATTACTTCTTATCCCAGGGTAGTGCCAGGGAAAGCAGAATGTCCAGAAGCCTCAGTGACCTGCATCTGTAAATGTTGTTGACCTCAGAATCCCTTCAAAGCCATGTTCACATGCCACTTCTAAAAACTTGTGAGTCCCCAGGGTAAAGTCATATTTCTTTCCTCAGAACTTCTAAATTCTTTTATCCGTGCTGACAGTACGTGCAGCTTTTTCCTCTGTGAACCACTCCTTGCACAGGTCTCTCTCACCTTGCAGGGCCTCGCGCACAGAAGGCAGATTTGCTGGGCGAGTGAGTGCTTCAGGATCTGTGGTTGGAAATTCTGGGATGGTAGATACATTACTGAGGTTTTAAAGTTTTCATTTTGTTTTTTATTGTTTTGAAGTCAAATTCTCCTTTAGAAGAACTTGAGTTAAATCCATCAGTGTAGGCTCGGTACCTGTAGCTCAGTGGCTAGGGTGCCAGCCACATACACCAGAGCTGGCAGGTTCTAATCCAGCCCGGGCCTGCTAAACAGCAATGACAACTACAACCAGAAAATAGCCGGATGTTATGGCAGGCACCGGTAGTCCCAGCTACTTGGGAGGCTGAGGCAAGAGAATTGCTTAAGCCTGGGAGTTGGAGGTTGCTATGAGGTGTGATGCCACGGCACTCTACCCAGGGTGACATAGTGAGACTTTGTCTCAAAAAAATAAAAAATAAAAAAAAAATCTTATCAGTATAACGTGTACATCTGTATGTTGGTATCTGTGTGATGTTGGCTCTAGGACCCCTCTTGGATGCCAAAATCCATGGATGATTCAAGTCCCTGAGTAAATAACGTAGTGTTTACATATAAACATGCATGCATCCTCCTGTGCACTTAAAACGAGCTCAAGGTCACTCCCAGTGCCAGCACACCACTTCATTTACATGAACTCAGTGTAGTTCTTGGCACAGCAAACTCAGGCTTTGCTTTTTGGAATTTGTGTGTGCATGTGTGTGTGTGTGTGTGTGTGTGTGAGAGAGAGAGAGAGAGAGAGAGAGAGAGAGACTATGTTCAATCCAGTTGACTCCATGGAGATGGAATCCATAGATATGGAGAGCCTCCTATCGTTGTTACTCCGCTACTTTGTGGGTTCACGTTTTAATGTGATATAATTTTATATTGAATTTATGTACTGGAGATTCAGGGGGGTTGCTATGATGCTTTAGGGTGATCATGAACTATTTTAGGCTGTGTGTGGAGGTGGTGTTAGCAGTGCTTTCTGGAGCTCTGGTTCCCCTTCTGTGCTCAGCCTGCTTCCTGCTGTCTTCTTGATTCTTGGACTTCCTCTGCTCTCAAACATCTGTCACCACCTGCTCTATCCCGTAATGGTTTCATCGTCTATACTAGTAACAGCTGTTACTTCAGCTCCCTCTTTTCCTGCCACCATCAAAGTCAAGGACCCAGGGTTTATGCCGCTGGTGTGAGAAGGATTGTGATAATAAAGACCTGAGGATGGTCCCACGGGTGGTTCCCAGTTCCCCTGAGATGTTCACAAGCCCCATCAGCAATCTGCCTTCACTTGAGGGTCAGACCCATCCATTCTTCCTTTACTTCAGACCCCGTAGGGATAGCCTGAATGAGATTATGGCTAGATGGTGGCCTCGGTATGGAATAATAAGTACTTTATACTATTATAAGTAGTATAGTCAATTCACAGGGCCTCTGTCCCACTCCAGACTCATTCCTTCTGAACTTGCCATCACAGCCTTTAAAGTACATGAATCATCTCCTGATACCGCTCATTCTTTGCAGCCTGGGGGCAGTAATTCTTTGCTGTTGTTGAAGGAAAGCGGAATTGATCGCTGTTACATGATAGTCCAGAGCTCTACTATTCCTAGTTATCGTAGTTTAGATATACCAGCTTATTAGGAACATTAGTATTATTCCTGGAAAGCCACCAGGAAAAGTGAGGAATGTGAAATAGGACCATTATAACATTTTGTCCTGGGTCTTTCTGTTAACAGAGTAATCTGCGTAATTATGTCTTTGTTTAGCAGACATTTACTAAACATCTGCTGTAGGCCAAGTGCTGAAAGGTTCTAGAGATGGCTAAGATTTAGTCCTAGCTCTTAGCAATGTTCTAGTTAGGAAGTAAGGCAGGTAAGTGATTATAGAAGAGGATGATGTAGTAAGTTCTGGGAAGGGAGGGGAGTACCTCAGGTTAGTGGGAGCCGAGGAGATGATTATATAAATTAGGGTGGCAGGTCAGGAAATGTTCCGCAGAAGGTCTCATGGTTCATTTACCAACCAGGGACAAGTTGGAAGAAGGTAGCCAAGTGATGACGTGAATTTTTGTAAAATCACTCTAGCGGCAGCATTGATTGGGAAGGGTCCAGGTTTGAATCTGGTAAACTAGTTAGAAGGTGTAACCCAACAAAGTGAGGACAGCCAGAGGGGCAGCAATGGGAGTAGAAAGGCAAGAATAAATCTTAGGAATCGGTAGGACTTAGTGACGATTAACTAAAGATGGGGTGATGTGAGGGACAGGAAGAAGGCCTGCACCCCGTCAGCCTTGCGGCAGGTCTCTTGCCTCTTGAGTTCTAGCAGAGTATGTTGACTTTCTTATGACCTGTGTCCCCTTTCTCTGTTTTATGTCGTGGCTTCCTTAATCATGCTGCATTAATCACCATCCCTCCATCCATGTAAACAGGGTAAGGGAATTCGGGTTTTCTTTTCAGAATGGCGATTAAGTGCATGTTTACATGCTGAATACTAAGACCTCAGCCTTCTTCCCTCTGTTCACCTGTCCACATTGCTGAATATTAAGACCTCAGCCTTCTTCCCTCTGTTCACCTGTCCACATGCTGAATATTAAGACCTCAGCCTTCTTCCCTCTGTTCACCTGTCCACATGCTGAATACTAAGACCTCGGCCTTCTTCCCTCTGTTCACCTGTCTACATGCTGAATACTAAGACCTCAGCCTTCTTCCCTCTGTTCACCTGTCCACATGCTGAATACTAAGACCTCGGCCTTCTGGCTCGGCGCCTGTGGCTCAATCGGCTAAGGCGCCAGCCACATACACCTAAGGGGTTTGTATCCCCAGCCCGGGCCTGCCAAACAACAATGATAGCTGCAACCAAAAAAATGGCCGGGCGTTGTGACGGGCACCTGTGGTCCCCGC